>VWYH01003431.1:2595-73938 GCA_013399365.1 Pampusana beccarii
TGGGTATAAACTGGAACACAGCAGGTTCCACTTAAATATGAGAAGAAACTTCTCAGTGAGGGTGACGGAACACTGGAACAGGCTGCCCAGGGAGGTTGTGAAGTCTCCTTCTCTGGAGACATTCAAAACACGCCTGGACGTTTTCCTGTGTAACCTCATCTAGGTGTTCCTGCTCTGGCAGGGGGACTGGACTAGATGATCTTTTGAGGTCCCTTCCAATCCCTAGCATTCTGTGATTCTGTGATCGTTCTAATCTCTTCCCTGTGTCTCACTAAATAGCAAAGAGGATTCCTGGGGTCTTACTAGTGCCTGCATGACGAAGAAGTTGGTGTCACATCTTTGCATTAAGTTGTTGGTTGCTCTTTTCCCATGTAATTCTCCTTGTCGCTTATAACAGTAACATGGTTTTGGTAACCTGATTGCTGCAATTCAGGGTTTATTATTACCTGAGTGTCGTGATGGACAACAAGGTGAACAAGAGTCAACAATGTTCCCTGGCAGAACAGAAGGCTGGTGCCATCATGGCCACGTTAGGCAGTGTTGCCAGTAGGTCAAGAGAGGTGGTCCTTCCCCTCTACTCAGCACTGGTAAGGCCACATTTGGAGTACTGGGTCCAGTTCTGGTCTCCCCATTACCAGACAAACATGGACTCATTGGAGAGAGTCCAATAAAGGGCCATCAAGATGATGGACTGGAGCATTTTACATATATGGAAAGGCTGAGAGAGCTGGGACGGCTCAGCCTGGAGAAAGCTCAGGGAGATCTTATCAATGTGTACCAATATCTGATGGGAGGAGTAAAGAAGACAGGGCCAGACTGTTCTGAGCAGTACCCAGTGCCAGGACAAGAGGCAATGAGCACAAAGTGAAATAGAGGAAGTTCTGTTTAAACATAGGAAATAAAAGGTTACTGTAAGGGTGGTCAAACACTGGCACAGGTTGCCTGTGCAGGCTATGGAGCCTCCATCCTTGGAGATATTCAGAACCCAAGGGGACATGAACCTGAGCTACCTGCTGCATGTGGCCCTGCTTGAGCAGGAGGGTTGTAGTAGGCATTCTCCAGAGGTGCCCACCAGTCTCAGCCATTCCATGATTCTGGGATTATATTGATGCACAGAACATATTTTGTGGCTGAAGTGACAATGCATCTGTAACAAAGACTTGCATTTTTTCACTTTAATAATGTTTGTTTATCGTAACTACATTACAGCTTATGGGCTTAATCATAATAAAGGGAAACTCATTATTTTTCTTCATTAAGAAGTAACAGACATGGTACCCAAAAGTTCACCAATAAGAATAATTGAATTTATAATAATCTTGTTATCCAGGCAGAGCTAAGATGGAAGTACTTAATTTTTGAGTTCCTGTCTGTCAGTGATGTACAATGTGTTATCTTGGTCTGGTGATCTTGTAAGGAGCCAGGGATGTGATGGAGGAATATGAGCTGAGGAAGCCGATGTGGAGAGGTTTGAATGTGGACTCTTTCTGCACAAGCCAGTCACAGGGCAGGAGAGCCTTCTGTGGCCTTTGACCTCCCAAGGAGGGACAAGCTCAGCTGCAGAAACAAGGAGAAGGTGGCAAGGAGAGAGGCAGCTGCTCCTCTCCCCTGCGTGTGGGAGTTGCTGGTGGGTACAGACGTGCCAAGTTCACTGCTGTTGGCTCTTGTCTCTGGGAGCTTGACCAGGAGGCTGTTTATTCCCATTCCAGCTTCGAGCAAGAGCTGTGAACTTTACAGAGGTGCAGGGAGGAGGCTGTGAAAAGTGTGAAGTTTTTGCTTCCAGACTTGTGTGCTCATGTATAGCATTTAATCTATGTTTTGCATTCTTTCTATAGCCTTGATTTCCCAAACCTAAAGCAAAGTGCCTCTTTTTCCACATCTGCACATTTCATTTCATCTCATTCATGCCTGAAAAATAGCTAAGAATATTTCTGAAGGAGAATCTCACCATATTTACCTTTCAGAAAAACTCTTCTGTTATACGGACAATATTCGATAGCATGAAGTCTGATATTCTTTAATTTTTTTTTAATCTACATTTTTTGTACTGCTGAGAATTGGTTGGCATTTTTGGCATTAGCCTGTGATCCACAGTAACCAGCAGTCAGTCTTTCATTTCCTCAGACTTGTGACCCCAAAATGGTGGAAAGCAAAGGTTGAAGAGCTGTATGAATTTGTAACTTGACCTTTCTCTCCTCCTCTTCCTCCTATTCTATCCCTGCCAAAGCAATGATACCCATGCCTTGTCTGGCATGCTTATTTGGGCACATGGTAAATTAAAAGCAATTAACAGGAGCACAGGATGTCAGTTCAGTTGCTTTAATTATGTGTTCCTAACTAAACTTCTTAATTTCTCATGGATTAGTCCCATAGTTTTCCTTCACTGTACATTTGTGCAATGTTGTTCTAGAAAGAGGGTATGTGTGCTAATGCTGCATAGGTATAGAGCAGCAGAGCTGCAGGTACACAAGGATTTGGAGGGCCTCAGTGGTAGCTACATTGCCAGGCAGCCCCCAGTCCCCATATGACAGGAGCCCCCTAAATCCTGCTCCCACAGGTCAGCTCTGACCTGGGAAGAGATGCTCAGGAGTACGGGGTGGGGGCTGCAACACGTGAGGCTCATCTGTCTGGATGCTGATGCGCATTTCTGTGAAGAAGGAAAGTGGTCCTGGTAGGGTTTCCCCTCAGCCATCACCACTTCACACCTGGTGTCTGGTGAAGAGAGGACCCTGACCAGGAAGGGCTGTCAGTTATACGTGGTATTTCTGACATCCTCTGGCAGGGCTTTCCCGTATCCTGATGTGGGAAGAGGCTGAATACAACTTGAGCATCTTCCTACAGTAGGAGGAAGATCCATTTTGTCATGGACAAAAAATGAGATGTGCAAATTTTTCCAGGCTTGCCATACTTATCCTCACCTGCAATGTGTAGCCAAACAAGAAATTCTGAGCACTGGGGCTTTTTTTGGTTTTTTGGTTGGTTGGTTGGTTGGTTTACCGTACAGCGCAGCCCCACACAACTGTTTCCTGCAATTGGTTATTAAAACACTGTACCTTGCAGCTGCTAGCTGCTCTTAGTCAGAGCTGGCATCTGTATAGCTGCATGGATCAGCCACATAAAACAGCTCCTGTGCTGGCCTCATGTGACTCTTAAGAGGACATTGAAGTGTCACAATTCAAATACATATAAATGGTGCAGTGGTGCATAGTGTTTCTCAAAGCAGGTGTCCTCTAGAGCTAACCTGCTTATTTCATTCATTATAACTACTTGGTTTGTTATCAAGTAGAAAAGCAATAAATTTTTCAAAATACAGCGTTGCTTGTTTACAGCAGAAATGTGAATATTTTGGCTTGAAATCTCCAAGTTGGTTCCTCTCTGCACACCAGTAGTCAGATCTTTTCTTATCCACCTGATCCTCTTCGTGGAGCATCAGGTAAAAAAACACTAACCTCTTACTATCTACTTCTAAGTATGGGCTGTGAAGAATTAACTGAACATTTGTTTGAGATTATAAAGGACCTGGGATATATTTATGCTTCCTACTACAGGGTGGAAAGCGTATGACAAGTAGAGCAAGGCCCTATTGCTGTGAGCTCAAATACTGCTAGAAGTCACCATAAATGAAGTTACAGCAAGACGCTCACAGTACACTTCTGTGCCTGTTTTTTTCTCATTTGGAGAACACTTGCTAGACTCTTACCAGCCACACTCTTCAGTGTCCCCATTGATAAAAATGTAGAGGCTATATTGCTGCTTCCTTTCTAGTATACCATCAGAGCCCCAATTGAAATACCAAATTTAATATAAATTAGGTTACACTGCACTAGTCCATCATCTCTCACGATGTTTTCACAGGGTGTTAGGCAGCAACCTTCAACTCCTCTTTTTTATTTTTTATTTTCTCTTGGCTTGCTTACCACTTCTGAAATAGTTTGAGGCCAGTGTTGGGCTCCATGGGTTTGTTGGCATAGCTGTGTCAGCTTGGATTGTGAAATATCCATCCCCTCACGGCCAAGGCTGCTGGGCTGGCAGCACCGTCCAGGCACAGATCAGTCAGCGGAGGTGCCTAAATTCGGAGGCAGCGTTCTCTCCTCTTTTGTGTCAGCCTCCTCCTCTGCCTTTGAAGCAAGTAGCGTATTTCCATTCTGTTTCAAGTCACGTGTGTGCCATGGATAAAGAAACTACAGTGCTGACAGCAACTAAAATATTCATATATCCGTGTGTTTGATACGAAGAGGGGAGATTTTTTTTTCCTTTAGCTGAGTTGCACTTAGGGAAGCAGGCAGTGATGAAACAGTGGCCAAAAAAAATTTGAATTGTTTATCATAATTAATGCATATTGAAGTTGGCACACGTGGCTTATAAAGAGGACGTTTCTCTCCGTGTCTGCTCTTTTTGGAGAATTTTTCTCAGTGTCACATAAAACACTGAGACCTAGGATGACCTGAATTTTTACCGTCCCATATGAGGGACACAACAAAGCTTTTGCTAAGGGTGCTGGCTGTTAACAGTGAGAGATCTTCTCATCCGCTGTATTATCAGTAAAGAAGGTTACTGGGACACTAGAAAACTGTTTTGTCACCCAGCTACCTTCCCAGGGAGGGCTCTTTCGGTCATTTCAGTAGACAGTATATCACGTTTCCTCATATATCAGATAAAAAAAGGATCCTGGAATTAGTCTGACTTGTTACTGAGGCAAGAAATATCTCCATGTTTGGTTTTTTTTCTCCAGTGGGTCACCCCCAAGTCACAGCTCTGATAGTCCATGACCAGGAATATTTTGTACTGTCATTTGCTGCTACTGTTGCACACAAAAAACACTTGGGTTTGCAGCAATGTGACATCAGCATGCATTTGAAGTTGCAGTTTCTGTAAGACAGAAGAGGTGTTCTCATTGAAACTTGAAACATGACATCTATTGACTTATTTTATCTCTTCAAGAAGACACAAATTTTTACGAAAAGCAGATTTGCCACATTCAACAGATTGTTAAGAAGGTCAATAGGTTTCAAAGATGGAAAAATTTAATTAAATCATTTTGGGGTTATTGATTTGAAGATTAAACATAAAAGGTGTTATTTTAATGCTTAAATGTTTACTTTGTTTTGCAAACATGATTTTTTTCATTCCTATCATTTCCCACAGAAACGTTCCAGAGGCCAAGTGCTGTTTGACAAGGTGTGTGAGCATCTGAACCTTTTGGAAAAAGACTACTTTGGGCTAACATACAGAGACACGGAAAACCAAAAGGTAACCCACAAAACTGTTGCTGGTCTTTGGGATGCAGACATCAGAGCTCCTCTGAGACACCCCCCAGACAGTTGCAAACAGTCCAGAACTTCTTTTTATTTTCTTTGCCAAGTTCCATAGACATAACTTGAGCTATTGTTTTTTTGTAAATACCTCTCAAGAGCATCCCCCGTGTTTCCCTGGCTTCCTTCTGTGTTGAGTATTTATGACATGAAAGAAGTTAATCATATAGCTGGTTCTCTTTCTAGTATGATTTATTTCATTAGTGCCATAGATGAAAGTCAGATTTACATTCATAGATACACTACTAAACATATAATACTAAAATATGGATTTATGTTAGGGATACCGATAGGCGGGAGGTGATTGACTGCTCCTGCTAACTGCTAAGATAAAGTGAGGCTTTAAGTCTTACTTGCTTTATCTGAGTGTTATTGTTGATTTGGCTAAACACATAAGTCTTCAGAAGCAGTTGGCAGCTGTAGTGAATCACATTCTGCTTGTCTGCATCTCCACTTCAGTTTATAAAAAGCTGTGTATTAACAGTGTCCAAGATGATCTAATGTGCAGGTGAGAGAGATAATATACATATTTATTATTTTGGACATGCTGTGATGAAAGAGAGAGTATCAAAGGATAATTTAAAATATGTTGTGTGGTTTTGGCATTTTAATTTAAATAGTTTGAAAGACACCACTAACGAAACCTTTTAGCAATATATGCTGTAGCCCAGCAGGTGAAGTCTTTTTTGTGCTTTGCATGGCCTGAAGCTATTACTGCTTCTTCAGCTATTTATGTCTTGTAAGAACAACAATTTTATTTTCTAGGCTTACCTTTGTTTCAGTTATATATCATATCGAAGAAAACAGTCCTTTTTTTCTCTATTTTCTGCTTTCTTTACAGACTTCTAGGTATAAGGATTTTGTTTCTGATTCAGAAAATCACTTAAGCAGACACTTGGTCCATGCCAGTGCAAGATAACGCTTTAGCATATGCTTAGTTTTGAGTTGTGGTAAAAGTTAGGCAGGTGTTTAAGAGCATTGCCAGATAGATATGCTTTCCTGTATTGGAAAGAGGAAAATGTATTCATTATTAACAGGTGGTTTAGAAGTACTAAGCATTTATAGATTGTCAGTTACTTTACAGAGCTAAACAGCTGAAAGAATAGTGCCTGCCACCACATTTATTGATCAATAACATGCATATCCTCTGCCAGATAATGTCCAGCCACACAATACATGTGTCCATATCACATGTCACCTTTCAAAACAGCAATCCTGATGAATCTTTAATTTCTTGGTGCATGGTGTGCTTTCGTGCTCAGCAATAGCTGGAGCTCTTCAGGCTCATGTTTTGCCCCACAAACCAGGTTTGGACAGCTGCAAACTGGTTGTTTTTGTTTAGAGGGGGGATTGTTGTGTTCTGCTTGGTTGATATTTCTCTAGTATTTTTTTTTCTCTGATATATTTGCTTATCTTTCTTTGGAGAAAGTGGAACTTTCCTAGGGAAAGAAAACTTTTTGTTCTGGGCTGTGTCATGCATTTTAAATGTTAATTTGATTCTGTTAGAGGGCAAGACAGAAGCGCAGGGCCTTTTCCTCCCAGTGCCCAATAAGCAGGTACGGAGCAGGCTGCTCTATTAATTGCAAGCTCTGGCTGCAGCGGTGACACCGAGAGACCCCAAGCTGCTGTACCTCCTCCAGGAGAATTTTATCTGATCCTTGATATCCATGGGGTCATCACAGTGATAACTCCCCACCTCCTCGGCAGGGGTTTTGTCTTCTCTGGTCACTGGGTTCTGCACAACATGGATGGAGGCAGTCCCAGTGCTGTCTCTGATTACACCTTGTGCCTAAGCCATGTTGCAAATGGGGCAGTACCCTATGCCACACTGGTTGTCCTCTAGCAAGGCTTTTCAGCCCTTCCAGGATTAGAACAAAAAAACCCAACCAAACAGCTAAAAGAAAAACAAAACAACAACAAAAATCCAAAAAAAATCCCACACACAAACAAAAAAACCCCCGCCTAGTAGCTAGTAGAAATTCTATTTTCCCATTTGGAAAAAGGTTTCGTGCATTTATTTTACTAATTTCTATTTTTTATTCTTTTATTTTGAACCATTCAGCCCCCCAATATCTGGGAAGGTTGATAAAAATCCTGTTTCTACCCAGGGACACATCTTGAAAGTTAGTGTTACCCCTGCCTATTGCTGCTTCAAGGAGAAAAGGGATGTTCTAACTTTGGCTCACAGCTCTGTTTTAATAATAATGTTTTTTGTGTTTTCCAATTCAAATTGAAAAAAGGAAACATTTTATTTGCAGAATTGGTTGGACCCTGCCAAGGAAATCAAGAAGCAGATCCGAAGTAAGTTTGTTATCGTTTGTGTGTTTCCCTTAGCATGTCTGGAAAACTTTCATTCTTGTGTATCCAGATCCCAAAATCTATGCAAGGAAGTGTTTCCCTCCAAACTGCAATCTGTGCATATTGGACCCTTGTGACACAAGAGGGGATGCAAGAGGCAGAGGGGGCTCCTTGCCACATGAGTGGTGTGTCATGGCACCACCTGCCCATCACTGTCCAGCCCCTCTGGTCCTCTGGGCTTGTTCCCAAACTTCTGGGGTAACTACCCGCTCAAAGGGCCCGTCCCACCAGGGTGCCCTAGCACCAGGGGCTCAGCAGCCCCCTCTCTCCAGCCGCTCGCCACATCAAAGCCTATTTCACAGTCTTCTTTTGCATCCTGTCACGGGTCTCTGGCAAAGGAATTACCTGCATCTTTTGGGCGTTTTAGCCCTTAATGAACGTAGGCAGTTACTGAGGCTCATAACACATGAACTTGCATTGCTGAAAACAACTTGACATTTGCAGAGATTCAAAAACCCAAAGTTTGACATTAAGCAACGTGACCTTAGGGTCTAGGCCAC
The DNA here is from genome assembly GCA_013399365.1 of Pampusana beccarii. NCBI lineage: Eukaryota > Metazoa > Chordata > Aves > Columbiformes > Columbidae > Pampusana > Pampusana beccarii. Next base: position 10,766 of record VWYH01003431.1, read on the forward strand.
ATATATAAACTATTTCTTTGCATTACTGATATTTAAATCATATCCAGGAAGGCTGCTTATGCCCCATACTGAAATACTTCACTGATGCGAAGATAGCACTCTATCTAAAATATCTTTGCTTCCTATGTTTCAAAAGCTTGAACTTTGCTCCTAGAATGACCATTCAATTCACAGAGAACCAGACAATTTTCTGCTTCACATGAATATTTTAAAAAGCTCGGTTGTTAAATTTAGCTGTCTGCTACATTAGAAATTCAAAAACCTCTCAAGAGAAAACTTTGTCAAGACTGCCAGGCTCAAAATTTGACCTGCCTTCTTTTTCCCCCACCTCACTTTTTAAAATTGATGAAATATTTGTGTGGATGACTTCTTTGGGCAGCCTCAGTATTTTTTTTTCTTTGCAGAGTTTGTAAATGATCTCTTCCAGCACTTGTGCTTTCACAAACCAATGCATCTGGTAGTTCACATTTGTTGGGTCAGGCCTGGCAAGTGAATTGCTTCCCTCTTCAAGATTCAAAGGGTTAATTTACACTGACTGGAAATCTCCTCTGCTTACTGTGAGCAACCACACAGTTCCACCAGTATTATTTTTGTTAAATGCAAGTGATCTGCAATAAAAAGTAATGAAAATCTACCTTTTTTAATCTCTTGAGAAGATGGATCTGGAGACGAAGGTGCTGGAGATGTCAATGAGTCAGGTTGCGCTGATGGTCGATCCAAGCAACTCAGCTCCACATCACTGATTTGAAAGGCATTTAATATGTGCCCAAACCATGAGATAGACGATGAAAGGTTGTGACAGCAAGAGATTAAGCAGGGCAGAAGAGTCTCGTCCTTGGACTTGACACAGGGGACAGTTGTATTTGCAGAAGATGACAGCAATAATTTGCTTGCTCTGTACAATTCACCCCAGAAATTTAGAACAGGATAATGGTGGAAAAGGAGGGCTGTTACCCATTGTATTTTCCAAAACGCGTATTTATAATCCTGCTAAGTACTGACTGAGTTGTAGAACACTCAGATATCTGTGATTCCACTGCAGACCACAGAGATTTCGTCCCAGTGGTTGAGAACTGAGGCCGTTGTTCTGTGTGTAGCCCCTGGTTCACACCCCATTAGTTTTGACCCACTAACTTGCACAGCGTTAGATTTTATTTAAACCCCTGTAAACTGGGGTGGAGGCCTCTTATCCTGGTATTTTAGCCATCCATGCTATATGACAGGCTATATCATAGGTTCGATTTATTTTGTGTGTGCCAGAGGAACACATTTTTGGGCCATGGCCCCTTCCCTCTGTCATGGGGCCAGGTGTCACTCACCCACAGGCTTTGCCCCCACCCTGGGGCCAGTCCACTCCCTGGTGAAACTGTGCCCCATCCTCATTGCCAGCCAAATTTTCCTTCCACTGGCTTTTATGGCCCAAGAGAGTGGAAAAGTTCCTAAAATCAAGGAGCATAAAAGTCTTGGCAAGAGCTGAGGTCCTAACGGTAAACATCAAAGTCTTCTTGCACATTGAGCCTGTTTTCTCGGGTGTGTGGATGACCAAAGTGGATGGGGCTTTGCATGGATTACATTTCCTTGTTGCCTCTAAACAAATACTCCCAAAGACCCAGTTGTGATGACCGTACAGTATTTCCAGGCAAGCAGACCTGTTCAGCGTATCAGCTGTCTTACTGAAGAGTGTACCAGATACACCTCAAACGCCGTGTTCTTTAGGAGGTACCTAGGCCCAAGGTGACCCTGAATTGAAGATCATGGTTAAAGCTCTGCCCTGTCAAGTTTATAGAGTCCTGGTTTTCACAGTGTTCACAAGCACTTCGTCATTATACAGTCAATACAGATTTTTCAAGGGAGATCTATTTATTTCTAGTTAGATTTGTATTTTGACGTCAATACCTTTCAGAAAACACAACTGTAATTACTTTGACTTTGGCATCTTGGCTACAGAAATACTGTAATTCATGCGGTAGAAGTACAAATAAGAGGTATATCCCACAACAGAGGCTTAAGTCAAAAGTCTTCTTACTGGAAAACAACTGTGTTGCTTGTAAGAACACCGTGGTTTGGGGTTTTGCTACTGCTTTTTATTTACATTTTGAGACATGCGCTGGTTCAGCCTGTCCCTTTTTCAAGAATAGCTTTTGTATACTATGTTCAACTTTTTTTTTTTTTTTNATTCTTTCTTTACAACATTTAAAGCTAACACTCAAAAAAAAATTTCTCAAACTGTGGTGACACTAGCCAGCATCCATCCCGTGGATCACCTAAACTTACTGAAAAAACTCAATTAGAATTTCCCAGTGTTATGTACTGGTTTTCAGTCAAGCTCTCCGTGTCTGTCCTTGCAGTTTTGTCTGCACAGTAGTTTATGTCTGTTGGAGGCAGGACCCATGTGCCGAGGCAGCACTCGGAGAGGACGCTCTTTGGTTTGGGTGGTCAGACCTCGGCACATCACCCCAGTCTGGAGCCCCTTCGTACTCTGGCTCGTGGTGTTTCCAGCACCTCTGTGGTTTGGCTTTTTGGTTTTTAAAGCTTGTACAGGCTGTGTTCTCAGATGGTTAATTCCAGTAAACATTGTTTTCAGATTGAGGGGGTTTTTAGGGTTAGTAATAAATTACTGCTCCCTTAGGGACCTCGCTTCAGTGGAAATATTGCTAAATAAGAAAAGAGCTCTATAATCTGATCCAATACTGTAATTGAGAGAGGGAAAAGTAGTATCTTCAGAACAACGTATGGGAAAAATATACTATTTCCTCTTCTTATGAATTGCTCAGCTGGGGTATTTTTAAGTCTTCTGGTAATCAAATGACATAAGCATCTCTGTTTGCACTTGCAGTGGACTTTCAGTGAACTTGTGTTTTTTTCCAGGTGGTGCTTGGCAGTTTGCATTTAACGTGAAATTCTACCCCCCAGACCCTGCCCAGCTATCTGAAGATATTACCAGGTATTTAAAACATTAAATACCTTTCTAGAAGGGGCTTAAGTAGCCCTTCTTGTTAGCACTTACATTTGAATTATCCAAGAAAAGAAATGTTTCGTATTCCCATCGGTTTCCTTTTTCTTATGAGCTTATGGAAAATATGTGATGCTTTGGCGGAGAAGACACTGTGGACAGTGTCTGCCCTCTGAGCTAAGAAGACTCTCTGTTTTCTATAATTTAACCCTAAACCCAGGCTTTTCCAAGGTACATATTCCTGAGCATTGATTTTAATTTTTAGAAAGATGCCTGGTGCCCAGTTTTGGCAGTGGTAACAAGTTATTATTGTTGATATAATCGTAAGTATGGAAGGAAAGAAGTGGTATGAGAATAAACATGTTTGTAAATTTTATATGTCATTTGACGAGGTAAGCAATTAATGTGCATGGTATAGGGAATATGGTGGTAACAAATGGCTGCTCCCTGCCATTCAAGTCAGGTAGCTCTGCAATCTGCACTTTTGCTTTCTGGTTTTATATGCAGATTGCAAGCACAACCCATAAAAACACCACCAACAACAAAAGCTTCACCTGGTTTCTTCCTTGGCATAAGGAGCCACGATGAGTTTTGTGCCATTGGCAAGCTGTTCCCTAGCCCGTTGTAACATTTTGCAACCTGGGGATATTTTTAACCTTCATTGCTTTGTGGACCAATTGTTGCTTAGAAGGTAGCACGAAGGTTTTGGCTTAGATCAGAGGTCCCCTTTGCTAGGCATTGTGCAGAAAGACAGCATGCCAAGAGTTCACACCTAAAGAGAGGTCTTCCAAAAGAAAGGATCGCTTGTTTCCTCTTGTTGCCCTCAAATCTCCCTTGGGAACTCCATGCCTTCACCACCAGCCAACATTCTTCACGTTTTTCTGTTTTCTTCTGTCTGGTGATCTCTTGAAGTGTTCATCACTGTGGTTTTAACAGCATTTACTACTTAAATGTATTTTTTGAGAAAGCTCAACAGTTTGCCAAAGAGACAACTTATGTTTTTTTGAATGACTTGGAGTTTGGCTACCCCTTAATGAAGAGTACTTGGCTCTTTTGATTATTTTTTCTCCTTAAAGTATCATCAGGTAGCTATATATCTTAGTGATCTGTGATAGAAGCCAGGTATGTTTAATTGTAATTTTCCATCTAGGTCACTAAATAAAGTAATAACTCATTTTATAAAGAAATCTCTATGCAGCTCTGTAAAGATAAATTTAGGCAAGGGTTTGGTTTGGGTTTGTTCTGTTTGTTTTTTTTGGTGTTGTTTCATTTGGTTTTGGGTTTTCTTTGTTTGGGTTTGCTGGGTTTTTCGGGTTTTTTGTTTAGTTGGTTGGGTTTGGTTTGGTGGGGTTTGGTTTGTTTTTTGTATTTGGTTTTTCATTAATAATATCCTTGTTAACTCCTGAAAACCTTTGGGCTTGGAAATTGTCTGCAAATCCACAGCGGAGCCAAGGCCTCTGGGAAGTCCTTGGGCCGTGCTACTTGGGGCGGAGCAGACGAGCATCGCTTTCTGAGCCGCCTCGGTGCTCCGTTGCAGGTACTACCTCTGCTTGCAGCTGAGGGACGACATCGTGTCGGGTCGGCTGCCTTGCTCGTTCGTCACGCTGGCCCTGCTGGGCTCCTACACCGTGCAGTCGGAGCTCGGCGACTACGACCCTGATGAGTACGGCAGCGACTATGTCAGCGAGTTCCGCTTCGCACCGAATCACACGAAAGAGCTGGAGGATAAAGTGATCGAGCTGCACAAGAGCCACAGGTAGGCGGAGGGCATCATTGCAGGCTGGAACCTGCCTTCAGCTACCGTCCTGCGGCATCAGGAGGTGTTAAAACCTGCTTCAGTATACCTAATAAGAACATTTTTTTGGACAAAGCTCCTCTCCATGTCGTTGGTTAGAGAAGAGCTTTGCAGTGTGAAAGATAACAGGGCCTGCACCAGAGCTTTGGCTCTGGAAGGTACCCAGCTGTCTAAGGGGGACAGTTTATTTCTGACAGGCCGAAAATATTTTCCAGCTGCTGGATTTTATTTCAGACTCTGCTTCCTTAACATTGATGCTAGAATTGGTTGCTTTTCCTCAGGGGAATGACACCTGCAGAGGCTGAGATGCATTTCCTGGAGAATGCCAAAAAACTCTCCATGTATGGAGTAGATCTCCATCATGCCAAGGTATGGACTACAGTTCTTTCAGCGATTGTCTTTCTCCTGCAGCATAATATTTGAATCTGCGTGGACTCTCTGATTAATTCTTTCCTGTTGTTTCGAGACAGGCAGTTTGTGGGATAAATCATGTGTCAACATGAGGAAAGGTGACTCATGGGATAAGCATAAATATATCTTGTAACTATAACAACTTAGCCTATAGATTCAAAGAGGTTGCACACCAACCTTGCATGTTGATTAAACCCAAATCCTCTGGGAAAATACTGAATAGATGGAGTAATGAGGAAGGATATTAGGAGCTGTCCAGAGAGTGATCAATTGTCATTTCATTCAGTTACATTTTCCAATTTAATAAGGCCAACTACAGTATCTTAGCTAGATAAGCAGATCATTTCTAACACTGCAGAGAACTTTCAAGCAATTATTTAGCTGCACTGGAAACCTAATCAGATTGATAATAATGGGGAGTCAGCAGCCTGTCTCTCTTCTGAAGAGAGAAGTTGACTGGAAGGGTGGTAATTCTGCTGGAAACATTCTCCCATGATGAGGTAGTTTCTCTAATCATTGGCAGGTCAAACTATGAATAAAACATGGTCATTCTTAGTGTGACTTGAGAGAGCCACCTACCAGTCTTGTGTTGGTTGTCTGTTTTTTGTGGGTTTGTTTGTTTTTAAGTAAATAATTACTTTTTTTTTTTTTCCTTCACTGTTCAAAGTAAGGCTAATGGATTTTAACATCTCTAAGGTTAGCAAGCATCGTTAAGCAAATGAGTGCTGAACAAAGAACCCTGAGCTGTGGAGAGCACTGCATTTTCTGTAAAGGTCAAATTACTGTGAGTCTGTTTTTATGCTGCAGCAGATCCTTTCAAGAACCCAAGATAAATTTGCAGCTCGGATCTTGAAGGGGCCTGCAACCGCGTACCTGAGGGATTTCATAGGAGCTGTGCATGTGTGTTACAGAATTCAAGGCAACCTTTTGTGTTCTGTTAGTTGCCTTCACTGAAAATGCAAAATCTGGGTATGGCTCAATGGGCGGCACTACCAGGAGGCATGCCGCTGCTTTCCCTGGGTCTTGCAGGTAGGCACAAAATCTTGAGACACATTTGGAGCAGAGATAGAAATGGATTGGTGAATGTCACTCAGTAGCTTTTTTTCGACATCCTTTGTCCAACACGAACCTGCAAAACCACAACGAAGTGAGTTCCTGTTCTGAATACGTTACAGGCTTCATTACTGAAAATTTAACATAGCATAGTATTAAGGCCTAAGTATTTTTTTTTTTCAGAATATTAGAGAAAGGCTGTGAAATTTAATGCAGGATATCCTGAGATAAAACTTTTCTTTTTTCTAAAAAATATTAGTATTCAGTTTTCTGTTTTTCATATGGAAAAACTCAAAGCAGGAGAAGTTGGTGAACAAGCCAATCTCTCTCTACAGTGATGTTCTTAATTTAAAAAGCTGCAGTGCTAACTGCATTTGGTCTGTCTGTGGGTTAAGAAACCCAACGGTAATCTTGGAAACTGAGCGGAAGGTGGGAAAAGTAGACTCTGTGTGAGAAGTAATGTTCAGTTTTAATTAGGTGTGCCAGTGAGATCTGATGCTATCAGAGGGGACAGGTATCTCTGTGGATGCCTTTTTGAAGTCATGCTGTGGCAGATGTCTCTATATAAATGTCAATTCATTAAGGCTGTGCCAGTATCTTCGGTATTCAACAGATGCTGAACTCACCAGCTGCTGCTGAAACTAGTTTTCAATTATCCAACACAGGGCTACAATAAAAAAACGTGTTCACATAGACAGATTTGTCCTCTGGGCTGTCACTGCTCTGATGAAGCCCCCCATTTGTATGCAGAGCTGCAGGGATGTGCAGCTCAGCGTCTCGTGCCTCGAACATCACAGTGAACAGATTCCCGTTCTGTTCAACCACATCGCCCCTGAAAAAAGCCAAATTCTTTGATTCTGGTTTCATTTTACACCAGTAGTATCACATTGAAAAGCAGCCTCTGATGCCGACAAGTAACAGGAGCCACAAATGGGCTTAGATCTGCTGCAAAGGTGGGGATGAGGGAAGAAGGCATTTCTCAACAAGTTTTTGGGAAAGTATCTCAGAGGAAGGAGACTCTTGCACTGGCAGCTGTGTGCCACATGTAAGCACACATGCAATTCAGGCATTTGTTATGCAGTGGGATTACTGGCAAGGAGACTTTCTTTTTCAGAACGTATTCACTGTAGTTAGACATTACTCTCTGCTTAGGAAACTGTGAAATTGAAGTCCACTGAAAAAGATTGTCTTTGTCACTTCTGTAGTACCTGACAATGATATCACACTTGAGCTTTATTTAGAAAAAAAATCTACTTTTACAGAGTGATACTATCATTGTTGGAACATACATCCTCTATTGGTGTGTTTTCTAACACTGAAGTTAATTTATGGCACTAATTCTATGTTGTCTCTGATTTTTAGAACACCATGACTGACCATGCATGACTTTGTGTTCATCTTAAAATGTAATCAGATTTTCACTGTGTACCTAAAAGATGGCTTGTCAGGAAAACAATGTATTCATTTCATGATTGTCATAGGATGACATCTTCATAGCTTCTTTTGTAAGATGATTGTAACTTGAAGTTATTTTAGAATAATTAACTAAAAACTCTGTGCTTTAAGGTAGAACCTTCTTTTTTTCTGGCAGTATTAGTACTTATGTAAATGAAAAAAAACGGAGTTATACAATCTAGTGGTGATAGCAAACAGTGATGATTGTTTTTAGACTTATTTGAAGGCTTATAAAGGAAAGAGAAGGGTGTAATTCTAACTTTAAAAATACCTATTTATCAGTATATTCGGATAAGATTGTGGCCTAATCTTTTATAGTGCAAATGTGTCTGACCTATAGCTTCCCTGTCAGAATGGGTTCTAACATGGGCACAGTCACACACTTTTTAAATCTTTCTGGTCCAAATGCCCAACTTTCTGCCCTCTGATCATTTCAAACTGAAAATACTGAGCATGGGCACAACAGCATTAAGGAAACCAGCAAAACAACTAGAGCCAAAACGAGCAAACTACAGAAGAAAAGTCCATCTAAGGATTCACAGGCTTAGTCATGGAGATGAGTGATGCTGGGAGAAGTAAATTTGTAAGCTGTCCTACTTACTTTTGATCTGGTATTTATGCTAATAGCACTTTTTTATTATGCTAATAAAATTTTGCTGTATGGTTAATATAATTCTTTTAATAATGTCTAAACTTCTACCCCTCCTTTTGGAGTATTTCTGAAATACACGGAAACATTCACAATACTCAGTTTCTCTCACCCTGTCCAACCTTACTATTACTTGCATGAATGCAGTCAATGAGTAGTGTAGCTCTCAGAAATCAGGTCACTACAGCTGATGCATTAAAAAGACGCAGCTCAGATAGAAACACATTATACAAGAATCTGTAGTACTGTGGGTTGTAAGGAAATAAGTATTCAAAAAAGTGCATTCCTTGCTTTTCCAGGATTCTGAAGGAGTAGAAATCATGCTAGGAGTTTGTGCAAGTGGTCTCTTAATATATCGAGACAGACTCAGAATAAATAGATTTGCCTGGCCAAAGGTTCTGAAAATTTCCTACAAGAGGAACAACTTCTACATCAAAATCCGACCAGGAGAGGTAAGGACGTCCTGACACTCTTTAGTGAATGAACCTCTTCAAAAAACCCATGTTCTCATTGAGTTCTTGATTTGTCATGTCTTACACCCATGTAATATTCCTCTCCATTTATATTTTTTTAATTTGTGCTGATTTTCTTAGGAAAAATTAGGTAAACGCTTTATTTAAAATATGGGTAAAGTCTTCTTTGGTGCTTTTCTGTTTACATCCACGAACTAACATAAAGAATAAATATGGCCATCTGCACGTAAAAAGCTCATCCATATTATGAATACTTCGGGAATTTAAGTAACGTATTGCTTATTCATGGAGTGCTTGTTATCCACCATCATGTTGTTTATTAAATTACTATCTATTTTTCTTATCCACTAAGAGATGTAGATGGGCCATACCAAATTTTGTAAGTGTACCAGACTAGCCAATTTGGAGGCTGAATAGAAACGTGGAGACTGATAAAAATGGAGTCAACCATCCATCATTCTGCATTTTTGGTAGCTACACGCGTTAACTCTCACAGGCCCGCAGGAGCTCGTGTTCTGGCTCAGGAGGTGATGTGAAATCTCATACAGTGAGTGCCCTCTCGTGGCTCAGCCGGATGAATAGCAAATACCTACCTCATGGGTTGAGCGTGTGCTAACCCAGAAATAAGAGGATAAATCTCAGGAAAAAATCCCAGGAGGAGTTCAGGGTCATCAGAGGCAAAGGGGTGTCTCCATTTCAAGTGCTGGTACAATAATTGGTCTGTGATAGATTGAAAAACCCATACATATTTTAGAGTATGCAGCTGTATAGCATGACAGAAATCGCTGGGATGAGGACTGGTGTTTCTCCCTTAATGCAGTGGGGAATCCTGAGCCGATGTCTCCAGTGCTGGCTTCATTAGTCACCTGGGAAATCTGCTGGAGCAGCCCACTGTCCTCAGGGCATGAGCCTTTTGTAGAGTCCTAAACTAAAATCCACAAACCTACATCTCCTGCCTCTCACCAGACAGTTTAGTAACCAACTTCCCAGTCTTCAGTTTGGTTAAAAAAAAAAAAGAAGAAAATTAATAGCCACTGATGTTCCCGGTGCCTACACTCAAGCTCTCCACCACTGAAGTCCTATTGAGCTCTGCTGGTCTTGGCATGTGACATCTGTGACCAGGACATAGTTCCTTATGCAAAATAATCAATGCAATCTCTTTCCAAATCACATCCGACAATAATGTGATTCATCATCCCATGTGTCACTTATATCATCTTTATTGTTTTGCTGTTTCCTGCCATGTTTCTCTCTATCGGCTCCCTGTAGAGATCCAGTCTTCCTTACAAGTGCCCTTCCTGCCCACCTTGCCCTGGTCACAGCAGCGCTATGTCACCTACTCAGCTATCTGCATGTAGCCATCAGTGTGTTACAGCGGTTGTAGTTGGCACAGCTTTTGCATCTGGAATATAAATCTGCAGCACGACCTAGAAAGGTCTCTTAGTATCCCCAGATGACTCTTCCAATTACCTGTCTTTTCCTCATCCTCCCCGGGAGATAAATTAGCTAAAAACACTGTGATTTACTGCCTCTAGTTCTTTCACAGTAAATCCCCTTAATCTAAGGCTATGTGAGACCAGAACAATCCCTGGGGATTACTGCTCCCCTCCAGGCTATTTTCAGGCTTCCCACTGTTTAAACTGGTGAAGTTAAAACAATAGGGTTAAAACACTTAAATGAGGTTTTTCTCAGAAATCTCCCAAGTCTTAACTGATCTCTTTGTTACTATAGGGCATAGAACATCACTGTCACTATCAAAAACCTCTTGCTCACTATCTGGGCTTCCCCCAAAAAACTATCCTCAAAGGTTGCCTTTGATTATCACTCACAGCTTCTTCCCCAGACAGTAGTCTGTAGAATACATATATATGTGGTTATATACATGAGCATATGCATTCACCCTTGCAATGAGATAATACAGACAGAGGAAATGAAGATGAACCTGTGTACACTCTCTGGAAATAGATGCACAGCATCAAATACATACTTTTTCTTTTTTCCTACCTAGTTTGAGCAGTTTGAAAGCACTATTGGGTTTAAGTTGCCAAACCATCGTGCTGCAAAGCGCTTATGGAAAGTGTGTGTTGAGCACCATACATTTTTCAGGTATGTGGATTTTTTTTCCTAAAGGTGTGATGTAAAATGCAACAGAAAAGATCAACTCTGTCAGCAGAGACAAAACCCTTCAAATCAAATTGTCTTTTTGATCGCGAGGTATCTCTGAGCAGAAAAGGGAAGGTTATTGCTTCTTCAAAATGTGAAATGTTTCACCCAAATTATTCATACTATTTCAGACAGATACTGAATGTTTAAAACCACCATATGGTCCAAATTAATCGTTTTGCTTTATCTGTGCCATGATATTATCTGTCAGCCGCTATAATTAAAGAGACGAAAGACTTTGCTGCACGTAAGCTTGTATAGGGAGAAAAAAATTACATGGAAAGTTACTGGGGGGTGTAGGTAGGAGTTAAAAAAAAAATATTTTTATTTAATTACATATGAAAGTACAGACAGTAGTTGGTGGTGAGGTTTTTGGTCATGCAGAATACCCAATTCATAGCTGTAATTTCTGTATTACTGAGGGATTTTGCAGCTATATTTCTGACATCTAAGAAGACCTGAGGGAAGTTTGGGATAGTAGAATAAATGCTGTGATTAGTTTGTGCTGAGATAGTCAGCGATCAGATACTTAGCAATGGGAACCCAAAAGGGTGAGATTTTCAATGGTGTGAAAGGCCATCCATCACTTAAAAAACCCTCCCAAGATGTTTGGGAGTACTTAAGAGTTGCTCTCCTTTCTTAAAACTGTTGGTTCAAGCTGTCTGTATGCTCCTATGAAAAGCAGTCTTAGCTAAAGATCTAAAAAGAAACTGAGTGTGCATTTTTTGGGTGTTTTCTGATTTTTAATGGAAAATCAGTATCTAAAGCATAAACTCCATAGCAGGAGAATGAGTTCTTCAGCAAATTCTCGTAGCCAAAATACAAATGGTGGGAAGGCTCTAACCTGAAAAATGACTGTGAATGAAAACTGTCCTGCGTTCACTGGAAATCTGTTCTGGCCCTGTCCTCAGCAGAGCAGCATCACATTAAATCAGAAGTATAAGAGATCTGTCTGTATCTCAGTCCAAACCAGAGTCCCTGATACAAGGGAACATCTTTTTAGTTTTGGTGATTAGAAAATAATAAATCTAAATTTCAAGCAGGAAGGGACTGAGTGATTTACCTGGTTGATCCTGCCAGTAGCATATGCTTGTCTCAAAGCTTAAGCCATGCATGTCTAAGTACACACAGGCTGTACAGTGAAAGTGTGAATGGCTCATTAAATCAGTTATGGTTCCTTTGGTCACTCCTCTCCTGCTCCTTGATAATTGTGGTAATTCTATAGCTAATACATGCCAACGAGCGCCAACCTCCAGGGTCACATGCATTTATCAGACCAAAACCCACCCAGGCCCACCTAGCACATGGTTTAGTGCCAGAATTTAAGGGCTGGGCTCAATGATCTTGAGAGTCTCTTCCAACCAAAATTATTGTATGATTCTATTGCCTGTTATGAAGAACTCATGTCTTCAAATTTATTAGCTAAGTGGTTTTGTCATGCTACATGAGAGGCATCCTTTGATTCCCATTTAGCTGCAGACCCATGAGGCACAGGTTATGATAGAGAGTGATACCCAACAGTTGTCTTCTCTCCTCCGCGGTAATTATGGGCTGATTTTTGTTGCAGGGAGTGTAACGAGTGCACTGTTTGGTGTGTTTTAGGCTTCTCCTGCCAGAAGCACCTCCAAAGAAGTTCCTCACGCTGGGCTCCAAGTTTCGCTACAGTGGCCGGACTCAGGCGCAGACGAGAAGAGCAAGCGCCCTCATAGACCGTCCCGCACCTTACTTCGAGCGGTCTTCTAGTAAACGTTATACTATGTCTCGCAGCTTAGATGGGGGTAAGGTCCTCTCAATTGACTTTGTCAAAAGTTATCATCGTGGTGGTCGCTGCTTTAGATCAGGTATAAACCTCTTGTCTTCTCCTTGAGCATTGGCTGAGTGGGGGCTGCAAGTACCTGCACATTCACTGCAGGGGTAGGGGAGGATGCAGAGAAATATTGTGCTAAACATCCTGCTGTGGTCCTGACAAAGTGTTTGCCTGGAGGAGGTCCTTGGGAGCCCACTCTTTGTGGAACCTGCCTCCTTGGCCTCACACCTGCAAAGCACTTCCCTGCTTTGGGGAAGGACAGGGTGCCTGGACCTGCTTGCCCAAGCGACTCAGGCTTCAGCGCTTTTTCAGGGTTTGCATGAGTAACTGTTAGGGTTTTGGTTTAACTTGGCTTTTTTTTCCTGTGTAGGTTTTTCATTCAAGCACATGTTACAATTTGTAAATGAATTATTTCCCTTGATTGAGCAATAACACTTGCTTCCAATTACCTTGCGGCCTAGTCGGATGAACGCTAACAGGCTTTTTCCGTACATGACTTCTGAAGGTTTGAGATAGAGAGTAACATACGCAGGTTTATAGTATGTCCTTCCTCCTCTACTCTTTCTCTGTGATTCACGGAGGTCACAGTTCTGCTGTTCCCTTAAGTGAAACCAGCCTCTGATTCAGTCTCAGCTGCTTTGTCAGCTGTTACTGTTGTCAGCTATTGAGTAAAAGGAGGTTGTAGCTTATTTTTGTGGAAAAAAAAGACTGAGACTAAATTCAGAATTGCTGCAGTTTTTTTAAAAAAGGTTAATTCTCCTGCAGAATATCACAAACAAATTGCACTGAGTATAGCTGATGATGGGGAGGGGGAGAACCTTTGATTTAAAAGTACTAGTGACAAGCCTTCTTTTCTCCCCCTAAAGGTGCTGCTTGTCATTAATTATTTTGGAATCTTCTAATTCTGATGTGCTTCTTGCTCGTTACCAAGCAACTGGTGACCTGATTGCTGTGCATGTGTCTCAAAGCAGAAATCATCCTTCTGCGTTGTTCGTAACATCTAAACAAGATGTCTCTCTCTGCTCCCTTCGCTTTCTCCCTCCTCCTAAGCTCATTCCCAAGAGCCAAGATCTCTGAAACACTTTTCCCCAGTATTTGCTAGACTCCACAAGGGTTTTATGATGTTAATTTGTGTAAGTGCAAACGGGGAAAAGAGTTTTTCTAATCAATGCTTACGATTTTGTCACTAATGTTGTTACTATAATGCAAACGTGGCTGTAACATTCTGCTTTGTGATTAAACTGTGATCCTGGTCCTGTCATTTGTTACAGGTCCAAATAACTTTATAAATTTGAATAGTCCTATTGACTTAGAAATTAGTTACAAAACAGTGAAGAGCAGGGTATGGGTAAACATAAATGTTTTGATTACATTCTATCTCTAAGTTTACTATTTTTTTCAAATTCATTTATGCATATTTAAGTTTTCTGAACTATCAAATGTTTACATCCTAAAATATTCTGGTTTCATCCACTGAATTGAATGCCATCACTTCCCAGAATTTTTTAGGATAATGAGCTCACTTAACTGGCAGACTTCAATGCTCGATAATACAAAGATCTCATTTCTTTATTCTCAGATATTATGGCTGTGTTACATCAATATTGTATTTTCCTGCAGTGCAGCATGTTACTTACCATGCATTTGATCTGCATTGTTATATTCTGACAGATTTTTTAAAAAATCTCTTCCACCCCCATGGCTGATGTCATAGCTGGTTTTCCTTATGTTTCTTGCCTGATAGCTGTGGCAACATGTTGGTTTTTTTCTGCTGTTTTACTACAGTAGCACTTTAAATGGCTTGCTAACATTTAACGACTGTGTAATGCACACATTAGCTACAGTAATGTGTGTATACACATCCATAATATATGTTTATGCATATAAAAGCTACAAGCTTTATTTCAAGTAAACAGTTTATTTAAATGTATGCACATGCTTCTGGTTTTTTGAAATAGCAATATCTTGAATGTTTTACTAACCCAGCTCTTTAATTTGACGCAGCTTCTCGGCAAAAGCTATTTCAGACTTTCCCTCTTTAAATATTTGCTTTTAGCATCAGTGAATGAAAACCATGAAATGTACATGAAGGATTCTGTGTCTGCTGCAGAGGTTGGTACTGGCCAGTACACCACAACAAAGGGCATCTCTCAGACCAACTTGATAACCACTGTGACTCCAGAGAAAAAGGCAGAAGAAGAGAAAGATGACGAAGAAGGCAAAAAGAAAAGAGCAGAGGAAGTCACCCCCGTCTCGGCAATACGCCATGACACCAAGGTAGAGTTTTGAGGTTTTTATATCAAACTGACCTGCCTGGAGAGTGCTCGGAGAAATATAGAACTGTTAGGGAGGGAGAATATTCCTAGTTCAGCGAAAGGAAATTGGGACACACACATTTGTATGTACGTGTATATACGTGTCTTGAATCAATATTTTTATAGATCTTTCTCCTTTTCTGTGATGTTCTAAAAGTCAATTCCTGCCTCAGACTGTTTTTTGAAAAGTAAATCTGTTTGACAGTCAGCACCGTGGTTTTTACATAGCACTCAAGAGCTCTTTAGGAAATATCCAAAAGTAGCCTCGTAGTACACGTTTTGCTCCTTTGGTCTTCAGCTGTATTTTGACTTCAGGATGGTCATCATTTTTCTGACAAGGCAACAAAATAGTTCTGTGTTCTGGTATGTAGCTCTGTGCTTTAAATGATCGTATTTTTATTATTTACTTCCCATAACGCTCTGATTCCTTGCATGTATTTCAATGAGCATTTTTTCTGTATTAACTTTTGGGTATTAGTATACTATTATAAACTTTTTTTTTTCCCCTGGCTTACAAAAGCATTTTCCTCCCTTGTTTGAAATTTTGCACTGGAGAATACTGTTTTTCTTGATGATTCTCTGCTCTCTTGCTAAATTTGATTCATCTGTCACCATCTCCAATCCCACCACTGCTGCATGCATGTACAGACATGGCTATGCATTATATCCACTGAGTTATTAAGAAGGGGTAAATCAAACAGAGAGACAGAGAAGAGACTGAATTTTAGAGACTGCTAGTGAGAGAAATAAGGTAGAATCAGAAAGAACTGGGTGTAAAATGTCCTCCATTTCTTTTACATTGAGGAGAAGAAAACAGAATATGAAGTATTGAATCTACAGTATAATTCAAAAAGTGAACTATGGAATGCACTTGCTAAACAAGTAAGGTTTACCCTCTTAACTTCTGAGGAAAAATCTTAATGTATACCTTTACACCCACAAAACTGTCAGGCATGCAAATGTTAGAACCTGAACTTCTACTCTTGTCATATAAGGCCACAATGAGCTACATAGCTAAAGGATCAAGTCCTCAAAAAGAGTTGCAATTAAGGTACAAAAAATCAAAACCAAATTGAATTACTGAAAATTGCAGATGAGAAAAGATTTTCTTTCCAAAGTGTGTGCTGTAATTATAGCATTAAAATTAGTCTCTGTAAAACTGGAGTCTTCTTGAAACTCCATTAGTTTCTGAATGGAGAAACATTGATGAAAACCAAATGTGCAGAAAACAATTGTTCTAAACTAATTTTGTTCCAAGTTATGTTAATTTAGGTCAACAGGGAGATCAGCCACATTTCAAAGATCATCTGTTCCTTATATATGCCTAGAAATATTCAAAGATTTTTTAGGAGAATATTTTGATGGCACTTATACATGAGCAAATGGATGATTTTTATCTGCCCTCACTTGCCAAGAGGCAGGTTCTGTTTAAACTATCCACTAACAGACCTTCAGTTCTATAAGCCTATAGGAGATATCAGTCCTCCTCCCACTAGACCTGCTAACAGTTTCATCTTTTATTATAAAGAGAATAGGATCTCAAGAATCACAGGACAAATTTGAAATCAAATTCCTTTTTAAGGGTTTGTAAATTTTATAGGTAGGTTTTCAACTTTTCTACTAAGACATTTTCTTTTGTTTTATCCATATGTTTAAGTACCAGAAGTTATTCTAAATATTAACACTGCAAAGATGTCAGTAAGTGAATAGTCTGTAACAGCAAAGAATAAATTTACTTTGGCATTTTTGCCTTTACGATATAAAGTTCTGTGTATTCCACCCACATAGAGTCTTGTGAGTCCATCAGCATTAAATTTTTGACTTGAGCTTACTACATTAAGCCCATAAAGAAGACATTTATAGGCAATTTGAAGTTAGACTTGGTTTTGGTTGCTTAATTTGGGAATACAGATTGCCTGTACTGATAGACTGTTTTTTTCAATTGTTCTGGTTAAAGAAGAGAGAGAAGCAAAATATTAAAGGTAGGGGAAGGAGCTTTTCCTTGTAAATATTTGGCTTAAATCCCATTCCTACTGTTAGTATGCCTCAGGGGTGTCAAACTCGTTTTCGCCAAGGGCCACATCAGCCTCGTGCTTGCCGTCAAAGGGCTGAATGTCATTTTAGGACTCTAGTAATGTAACTACTCCTACATTTATACCGTCCTAAAATGCCATTCAGCCCCTTGAAGGCAAAGGCGCGGCTGATGTGGCCTCTGGTGAAAATGAGTTCGATACCCTTGGTATACCTGGTAAAGATTAGGCTTAGGGTCTAACATTGGTGCAATGGGTGCCTAAATCCTGCTTGTTGGCTCAGATTTGGCACCAGCCTGTACAGGCAAATGCTGTTTTGGCTTTGAAGCCATTCTGGCCTGGGGAGCTGGGAGAGGCAGTGGGAGTGAAATGCTTTTTATAGCTCCTCAGGGAGATGCGTGGTGGGTGGATGGAGCACTTAGGGTTTGGTCACAGAGCCAACATGCCTCTTCAGCTAAGTGCACCTAGTTGACTTCAGCCAAAACGTAAGTCCCTCTGCATCATGGCAGGTCTGTTGTACTGGGATATTTTAGTGGCAAGGGCTGTTGTTCTCCTTCTAAAGAGCAGTCATGGCTGCCCACAGGGAGCATGTTTGGTGATGGACAGCTAGTGGTGAGCACCCCTCCTGCTGAATCACCTCCCTGCACCTACCAATTTTATGTCCTTGAATGACCTTAAAGACTGGCTGAATGCCCTACAAGCAGTGTATCAAACCAAATCCTGCTTATTGGTGGCTGATATTCTTTGCATTGCTGTAAGAGGTTTAGCAAAATTGTTGAGTACATTTTTGTCCTTTTGCTACGGGTAAAGAGTCGCTTTTTGACTATGGGGAGATGTGGTTCTGTGGGGCACAGACCTCTCCCTGGTCAGCACCCCTTCAGACTCCCAGTGAGAGAGCAGAGGGTCTGCCTATCCAGAACTATCAGCTCCCTTCTTTCAACGTGCTGCCAAAGTGCTGGGGTGCAGGGTACATGGCCAGGAGGGGGTCACCCTAACCCTGACCCTAACCCTGGCACTGCCTGCTCCACCTCACAGCAGGCAGAGGTGCAGGCAGGGCTGTGCAGAGACCAGCCTGGGCAGTGATGGGAGCCGTGCTGAGGAGCCAACTGCTGGAGTAGGTATCAAGCTAGTACAATTTTTTCCATTGGTAGCAGCTGGCATATAGATGTATGCCCCCTCAAACCAGAATGTGTTTTGTTTAGGTTTAGGACCTAGCTTTTTTTTTTTTTTTAATATTGTAATTGTGGAATTTGGGCATATAGAATTTTAAAATCTTTAGGGTTTTAATCATTGCTGCTGAGGTTGTCCAAGGCACAGATGGGAAGCATCTGCCCCCACCCAGGTCTGCTCCTGACCGCGGGAGTACCGTCACAAGCAGTGTTGGTATTAGAAATACATTCCCTCATTTCTTTGTTGCTGTCCGTGTACTTCATGTTTGAAAGCTCCTTATGATCTGAAGCCAGTCTTAGAGTAAGTGGAAGCTGGCAGCACCTGAAACTGCACATACAGCCATGAAGGCTCTCATGTAAATCCTGTGCTGCAGATGACTAGACAAATGCTAAATCAAGGAAGTTGCCTTTTCTAAGCCGTAACCCTGATTAACTAATACTTGGAATGTGTGGCATGGGAACATGCACCATTTAACTCAGTGGAAAACTGTGGTGTTAAAGTACTGTTTATAATTTTATATATATATATATTATTTATCATCACGGAAGAAAATTAACTAATTACAGTTTTCTTTTTGTCCTTTTGCTTTTGCGCCTTGTTTGCTGCTCTTTTCTCTGTCACCAGCCATCTTTGCTTGGCACTGACTCCTGCCACCCCTCGCCCTCCTCCTCGCAGCCTGGCCCCCATGCATCTTCAGCAAAGCTTCGCAGGAGATGCAAGGAGAGCGCTCGAACAAAGTCCTTAGGTTGTGAGGCGCCCAAAGAGAGCACTCCAAAGCACGGCGAGCCGGAGCTGGACTCTGACAGAAAGGGCCGAGTTTGCTCTGCCGAGCAAGACATGCCTTTTGGTTATAAGCAAAAAGCCAGCAAAGGCGGAACGTTGTTTTCCTTCTCCTTGCAACTTCCAGAGTCATTTCCTTCCCTCCTGGATGACGATGGCTACCTGTCGCTCCCTAACCTCTCCGAAACCAACCTCCTGCCTGCCAGCGTGCAGCATTACCTCCCCATCCGCTCCCCCTCCCTGGTGCCCTGCTTCCTCTTCATTTTTTTCTTTCTGCTCTCTGCCTCTTTCTCAGTGCCATACGCCCTCACTCTCTCCTTTCCTCTGGCTATGTGCCTCTGCTACCTGGAGCCCAAGGCGGCCTCCTTGAGTGCCTCACTTGCCAATGACCTGAGTGACAGTTCAGAGGAAGAGGTGTGTACCTCGGCATCGAACACACTCTTTTTTCGTGTTCAGTGCTTCAGTCCTAACCAGTGTTAGATTGCTGCAATAGTGGTCCTACTTTCAGAGCCTCATTTCTGTCTGTGCTGATATGTTAGAAGGGGTGGTTTGGGGTTTTTTGGCTTGGGTTTTGGTTTTTTGTTGGGTTTTTTTGTTCGTTTTGTTTTTTATGGTTTTTATAGTTTTTCTTCTTTTTTTATTCTTTTTCTTGTGTTGGGAGTGCAGCTTGGGGCACAGGGTTAGGCACAACACTGTGTGGAAGTGGCTTGATTTGAGCTGTGTTGGTTGATGCAGAGTGACTTGCACTAAACGAATTGCCACTGAGCAGCTCTGAAGTATTATATCTGAACCCAACGAGACTGTTTTCTTCCCCCTGTCCATTCATACCAGGGTTAGAATAGTTATCTAAATAGTGGAAATAATTTCCTGCATAATTATATATGCCTGCATATATGTGTGTGTGTATATACATTATTATCAGGTAACTATCTATATAAATATAATGGGCACCCTCACAAACTTCAGGGTGTTTGACATTCAGACAGACTTAGGTTTTTGTAAGGGTCTACCAGCTGTACCCTGAGCCTAGAAGAGACTTTATGGTCCGATGAAACCTGGATCTGGATTTTCAGCCTTAATCCCATCTCTGCTGCAGACTAAATTGTTTTCCCATGCTTAAATCCAACGTATCAGTGAGAGGTCAGATTGGGACAGATGTTCTGCAGCTGTTGGGGGAACACACCACGTGGGCCGCCTTGCCATGTGCAGTGTTATATTAGCTCTGCCGAAACCAATGCCTCAAGCCGTCAGGGTTATCACAGGCAGATAAAACAACTGCAGGAGTCCACAGTGGTTCTGGGAACTATGGAGTTGATAGTATATCCAGAAGAAGGAAAGGAATCTGCTTGTTTAAGTAACAGAGTAACTGGCATCTCATTTTTTTCTGGTGCTTAGTTATTCTTTGGTGACAGAATAAAATAATGAGTTCAGTTTTTCCTCGTTTTTACTTTTTCCCTTTCGTCTTCAAATGCAAAACTATGGTTCTGTTTTGTATGAAAAAACAAACAAGCAAACAAACAAAAATCAAACAAACAAACAAAAAACCAACAAACAAACAAACAACAACAACAACAACAAAAAACACACAAAAAAACCACTACAACAGATCAGATAATCACAGACCAGTTAGCAGTTTGTAAAAAGCCATTTTGGCCACTTGCGGATGCCATTTCAGTAGTTGTCTTCAATAAATCAGCTTGTGCATCTAAACATTTGTGTGTAATCTGCTGCTGTTGATTTTGTAAGACTTGGTGCAGGATTTCATTTCCTTTATATGGAAAGCCAAAAGTCGCATCAATTTATCTTGTAAAAACATTGTCTTTAGATGCTTTTGGCTCTGTGATGCCTAACAACTAAATAATAATGTGCAATTTCTGATAAAAGGCATCCAAAATGTTGCTGTCTCATTTTGTGTCCTCATTTTGAGATAGCATTTAGGTCTCAATTTGCGTTAGCTCTGCACTTGGATTAATCTAATAGCAATAACAGCATTAATGCAGTGCCAGCTCCAGAGGCAATAATGAGGCTGTGTTTATGTAATACATTGGTCTGTTCCTCTTCCAGAAATGAGCACTTCTTTTCATTAGTAAAGGTAGGAAGTATTGAGCATAAAAACGTATAAAATAGGCTTTTTAGTGTTGCTCTTTTATGAGGGTGATTACTCTGGCAGTGCTTCCTGGCAAACAACACAGACTTGTGCCTAATCCAGGGGGTATTTCTTGTTCAAAATATTGCATGAAAGTGGGTATGTTTTAAACTCGGGCATGTCTGCATTACGTTGGCAAAACAAATCACAGCAATTATGATGGCAAGTTAGAGGAGGAGCAGCGGCAGCATCTCAGGAGACAGCTGCCTTCCCTTCCCGCTCTGTCCCTCGCCCGGCAGCTGCCTGACATCCAGCGCAGCCCATCCCATCCCATCCCGGGATTGAGCCCAACCTTCCTTACTCTCCGCTCAAGAGGAAACCTGCCTTGCTGAGCCTCAATTCGCCGCTCCCTGCTCTGCAATAACCACAGGTCTTTCTCGCAAGTAACTCAGCAATGCTGACTTGGGCTCCATGGCTGTTGATTGGCCTATTAGCAGACACGTATGTTGCAGTAAAGCGAATTTTATGCCTTATTTAGGATTTCACTGGTGTTATGGTGAAAGAAATACCAACCTTGTTTTTCCCCCAGTCAGAAAATATTGCACGCAGTGTTGCAGAAGGCTGCAGCCGGTATCCTGATCCAATCTCATAACTCGCTGAGCTCCCTTCTCCCTTGATCAGTCCATCTGGAGGCAGTCTGTGCAGTCAGAGGCAGAATTTCTTCCTTAGGTTTCATTACCTTCTGTGTTCATACCGTAGCAGCTAATATTTCTATTGATTTTTTTTTTTCTCTAATGTTCCCAACTTCAAGTTCTTAAATGAATCTTATGTGCCAGACTCACGTGTTACAGTGCCTTGACACAAATATTTTAATTCCTTTTAAATGCCTAGATTCATTATATCATTTTTTTAAATAGGAGTGACAATGCATAGATTTTTTTTTTAATATTGCCATACCTTTACAATTGCCTACAATATTATGAAGATGTGAGATTCTTCCTTAATAAACAATTTTCTAACCCTTTAGTGAAAGTTGATCAGCTAAGTAGACTATTTTGACATTACAGTTTCATTTTAAAATAAAAGCAGTTTGTCTGCTGAGTGGTTATTGCTTGAAAAATTGCATATAACTTGCATTCATGCACTTACCAAATAGTCCAAAATACCTACTTATTTTTCTGCCTGTCATACAAGCAATACAAATTATTCAAAGGAAGGAATGATAGAGAACAAAGCAATGAAAAAAGATCCAAAAAGCAGTTTTATGTAGCATTGCAGTTGTCAGAAAATGAAAGAAGATAGGAAATTTGGAGTTAAGACTGATGTTAATGCTTCATCCACCAGTAGGTTGTGTTTTTCTCTTGTTTCATGCTGATGTGATTTATGGATGAGATGTATTGTCCTAGTTTTAAATTACCTGCCTGGGTTACTTTAGATTATATGAGGATCACAGAAAATCTCTAATCTAAACCAAAGCTTTCACTGGTGTTAAAACAACTTGGATGTGCCAATTTGGAGCAGTAAGAAGCACTTTCTTTACTTACTAGTTCTCCATAAGCTTGAATAATGTCAAAAATAGTCATTTCAGTTCTCTTCTCAGCCTATAGTAAGCTACACTTGACTCCATTCATTAAATCTAGACACTTGTGTTCTCCTCAGAAATGTTCTTCACAGTGTCGAGCAAAGCAGGGATAGATCAGTCGGTGCAATGCTGTGCTTTGTTTCATTTTTATCACTTGTACCTAGTAAGTGTTTTGGGTGGGGGGAGTTACTTTTATTTTTCTCTTGCTTTCATCCATATTCTTAAATGGAATGAGAAGTATTTTTGATTCTTTTAATGGTGATTTTCTTTCTTTTACTATCATTAACAATATCAGCTGCTCTTTATTGGAACCAAGTGGGATCTGAGCCTTACCATTACTCCACAGACAGACAGTAGATGGGCTGGGGGTATGGTTATTTGAACTCCTTGGTAATGCAGACAGCCTCATGGTGTATAAATGTGGAGACAAGAACAACTTCTGTACAAATGAGGGGCTGAAAGTCAGGTGACTGTTAAAGTAGCCTTTTTTTTAATTATCTTTTCCCCCTCCAGATAAAAAGTCGAATACCACATTAAACTATATTGACTATAATGAAAATTTGATCGATGATTTTCTTTAAAAGAAGCATTATGGGAGGAAAAGTTTGTTTAGAAAAATATTAGCTTTTTTTTTCCCAGTTTTTTTTCAAAGCCACCTGGCTTTCTTAAGAAAAAAAATCTGCTATTCAAATAACACTTTTCCAGTAATGTTTCGTTTGGCTTATAAATTTGTTCCAGTAAAGCCATATACTGTGTACAGTACGCCTTGAGTCTTCCTCTGAGTCTGTTCTGTTTACTAATATAGCATTTTTATTTTGCTTCTTTGACTTGTGCGTGGTTTGAAAAGCAATGCTAATGCAGTTCGCAGGGATGCTTGAATTTAAACAGCTCCCCGTGTGAGCCGCGTGTACTGATGAGCTGGGTTTATTCTTTATTCCTGCCTTCCTCTGGGGACCCGGTTACTTGTCTCACCAAATAGACTGACAGTGAGCAGACGGATACCGCAGCCGATGGTGAGACCACAGCCACCGAGGTTTGTACAGTCTCCCGCACCCAGTTCTGGCAGGGGGAGAGCGTTTTGCCTCGTCTCTTCCCCACCCTGAGTGCCAAACCACGTGTCCCCTGCAGCAGTTTGGGATCACAGAATGTCCTGAGCTGGAAGGGACCCACAAGGATCGAGTCCAACTCCTGTCCCTGCATAGGACAGCCCTTAAATTCACACCATATGTCTGAGGGCGTTGTCCAGTCTCTTCTCAAATAATGTCAGGCTTGGGGCCCTGACTACCACCCTGGGGAGCCTGTTCCAGTGTCCACCACCTTCTGGGTGAAGAACCTTTTCCTAATGTCCAACCTGAACCTCCCCTGGCACATCTTCCTGCCATCCACAGGGATCTCCCTCCACACCTGTACCTGTGTGTGGATGTGAGTGCCAGAGCTTTGCTGGGGAAGTTGAGTTTTCGGTGCTCCCTGCGGGTTCCTCCTGTGTCTGTGTTGGGTTTGGAAGCTGCAAGGCCCATGTGGTGTGCAGATCACAAGGTGGTGGCACTGTCCCCCACACCAGCACTGCCCACCTGGGACGGTCATGCTTGCCAGATTGTCCCCCAGGTTGTTCAGTTGGCTTGTTTGCTCTTGTAATCTGCAGCCTTTGTGAGAGAGAGAGGGGAAAAAAAAAAAACAGTAGAAAGCAGTATTTCCAGATCTGGTGCTTCCAGATTTTAAACATCTAAGGTTTTCCTTGGATGTAATTTCACATGTCATCTTCACATATTGCCACCAGTAGTCCAGGTATTGTCTTCAGAGGAGGCCCTGTTATCTTTTTTCTGCACTGAGAAGTCTCATTCGCACAACATGGTATAGAGATTGAGCAGGCAAATTCAACCCTGTGTGACTCCACTGAAGTGCATATAATGCTTTCATAATTAATATGGTTGTAGCTGCAAATATGAGCTGAATTTGGTCTGACGTCTGCTAGAAGACAGGGTCTTACCACAAACACTACTGTAGGTTTTCAGTAGGATCTCATTAATATTTCAGACTCTTAAAGTTATTGTCAAGGAAGAATTCTCTGTATGATGTGTCAGGGCAGTTCAGCCTCAGCTGTAAATAGAATAAATTTGAGCTGAGTTATAAAGTTGTCAACAGGTAAAGATTTTCCCATGAGTCATTTGACCAATTAGGACTGTATGAAAAATTAACAATAAAATAGTGGCACAAGCATTAAAAGAATCCAAATGGAGCAATAACATAAAAACTATTGAGGTATGAGTCTGGAGTACAAAATGCTTTCAAGTGCCTCTTGCACTGTATGGCTTCAGGCCTTGAGCTATACAGAAAACAAAACATAATCCTAAACCCATGACATTTAAAATGTTCAGTTTATTAATCAAAAATGCATGCTAATCTCCCTATTCTCCTTCCTTATTTTAGGGGAGAATATTTTGTGAACCTTAATTATCCTTCTGGATACCTGACTTTCAAAATATGTGGTATACTTGCCATCCGAAAATTCAGCCATCAGAAACTGGGCTGCTTTGGCAGTCCATATTGAATTGCTTTAAAAGATGTGAGGTGAAGTGAATTTGACCTGAAATGTGGCAATTCCAGAAGATGACCTCTGCAGATAGATCCTGAAAGAATACATGCAGTCTAAGTATGGAATAAAATTATATAAATACAGAAAGGGTCTGAGGTTGGGGAAATAGCATTTTTAGTGAATAAAATGTGCTGCATTCTGTAGAAAGTGTTGCAGGTCATTTACCCATGGTGAGTTAATACAAAGCTCAGCCTGTGGCCCAGGAGGTGTTTAAACTTGGGGATTACAGACTTCCAAAGAATTTACTGTTCCCATTCGGTCCTAAATCAGCCACGATCTCAGTGAGAAGGTCCAAGTGCTGCTCCCTAAATAGAGATCTATGAACATGGAGCGCACCAGTGTTACCTGGAAAATGTTTAATATTGTTTCGCTCACAATAAACAAGTTCGAAAAGAGGAGGCGTGCTCTGAGTTAGGAGAATGTGCAAAGTCAACTAGTGGGTCTAGTCCTTTTCCTTAAGCCCTTAACGTAGAGAAAATGGGATTTTAACCTAGGGTGTTCCTCTCACCAGTTTTTGTAAAGCCTCCGGTCATACGTGTGTGTAAGGTGTTGTTTTCCAATCTTTCTCATGCTGGCAGTCGGATCAAGAGGAGGACGGAGATCTAAAGGCACAGGTAACAGAAAAGAAAGGTCCAGATGTTGCTCAAGTACCAATGTTGGAGGTGTTCACCTCTCTCAGCATGTTATTGTCGGTTCTCTGTGAAGAAATGTGTAGAAACAGCATTTTGTATCCTTTCAATACTGTGTCCCTTACCTTTCCCTTTCTTTTTCACTTCTTTCAGAATAGTCTGATTAAGCGAATACAGGGTGAAAATGTGTATGTCAAACATAGTAATCTTATGTTAGAGGTTGGTATTGGTATATACCAGTGCATGTCCGTCCATGTGTGTTAGTTTTAGTGGTAAACTGTGAATCTGCACTATGATGCATGAACTGTGTATTCCCACCTGCTAATAAATTAAATAGATTTTTTTTCTCAGATTATGATGACTCCTCTAACTTGTACTATAAATATATATATGCGTGCACGTATGTGTGTGTGCGTCCACGCGCATATGTATGTTTGTTTGAAGCCTCTATATCAGGTGTAAATCATAGCAATACGGTGAAGCTCTTTAAGGGTATATTTAAATTCACTTGTATGAGATATGCTATGCTGTTATCTCTCAAAATGCCACATTTTCACAGAGTGTTGTGTTAGTGCTGTGCTGCCCGGCTCCGTGAGATGTTCCTTCCCTCCTTACTAACAAAGTTGTGTGTTTTGGCTCTAAAATTTGGTCAGCTTAGGATGTATTACAAACTGCTCTATTCTTTTAAAACTGTCCAGGACCTAGACAAAACCCAGGAAGATCTGATGAAACATCAGACCAATATAAGCGAGCTGAAACGCACCTTCTTGGAAACCTCCACAGAAACGGCTGTGTCTAATGAGTGGGAGAAGAGGCTTTCCACATCTCCCGTTCGGCTTGCAGCAAGGCAGGAGGAAGCTCCTATGATTGAACCACTAGTGCCTGAAGAGGTCAGCGGGAGCTGAAAGGCTTCATTACGTATTTGTCTTATTCGGTTTTACTTATAATAGCTCTCAGTACATTTAGAGGCCGTAATTAGAGGCCATTCCCTGCTTGCAGGTGCTCCCTTTTTCTCAGGACTCAGGCTCTAGCAGCAAACATGCAAGGAATAACAGATACCTTTTACGTATATGTGTACATATATATTATATATATTGCGTATATATATATATATAGTTGGAGTATGAAATTCGCTGTAAGCCACGTAGCAGAATTGGGTCTCTTTGAGGGTGCAAAATGCAGCCCTCCTTACAGGTTCGCTGAGCTTGAGGAGGTCCAGCCATGTGTGAAAGAAACTGTGAAGGTGATGGAAAGAAAATTTAAATAATGGTGATGGGATGGAAGCGGCAGTGTAGCAGGATGGACTGGGGGTACGGTACCAAGCCTGACAAGAAAATACAGAGCAAAGGGGGCAGAACTCTCTCCATCTTTGAAGACGAGAGAGAAATAATGATGATAATTAGACCTACTTGGCCAGTGCCATAAGGGAACCGATAATTGCTGCAGTTTGCTGGATACTGTTTCATTGAAGACCCACCGCAGATTGCTAAGCGTGTGCATTTTAATGCAGTGTGCATGCGTGAAAAGGATCTTGCTTGCTGTGCAGTCTTGAAGTGTTTGCGAGGAACGTGCCAAAAAAAAGCTTCCTTTTATTTCGTTTGTGGGTAGGTAGTGAGATGTAGAGGTAACAAAGCAACATGTAACATTCATGTTGCCATAAAATACACAGATCTTCAAAAAAAGGAGAGAGTCTTGATTTAAATCCAGTGGAACAAAAAGAAATATGCTTGTGTGGTCTGTATGAAGGTTAATCTTTTTATTCTATTTTGGATGCATATCTGGTTTATTTCTCTACTGGAACGATCTTTATGATCACCATTTGTTTTTAGCATCACAGACCAATAAATAGTCACAAAATTTGCCTATATCCCCCCAGCACTGATGTAATGTTGTAAGGAACTCAGAAAAAAATGGGGTGGAAAGTATAATTTGAAAGAATCTTCTGCTTTCTTTCCCACCTTAGAGGTTGCCATAGCTGATCCGCAGCTCTCTGAGGACAGGAATCCCTGGAAGTAGATAGACCTGCTCAGCTTCTCCTCTTAGGGAAGGCTCCACGTCCTCTTCTCTCACATTATACCCACCTAACTGGTGGGTGATACAGGCATCAGATATGCATTAAAGTGGCTATCAAGTTGGATTAAAATATCTAAAAAGCAGACTCGGTGCCCAAAGTTTACCTTTTGGAGGGAGCACTGAGGACTCTTAATGTTGTTCCTGCTGCCTTCCTTGTTCAGGAATCGTAACAGATCCTGCAACCATGTCTGGTTGTAGTTAAAAGTATGGGTTTACTTTCTTAAAATTGTAATGAAGTGTGTATAATAAGTGTAATAAACTGAATGCATTCAACATTTTAAAGATGTAAGGAACTGTTGAATATGGAGTGGCCGGCTAGCTGAGCCTGAATCAGAGGAATGCAAGTGAAGGAAACTTATAACCCCCTCACTTTATTACATGTCTTTATTATTTTAAATATTTAATAACAATTTTTAATTAAAATGCACAAGCAGTAGCAAAACATTACACAGTTATATAGGCTTCACCATGAAGAAACACATCTGAATTTAGCCGTTCATTTGGAAATGAAAAGAACAAGAGATGCTCTTATCTGGTAACTCTTCTCTTACTAGAAGAAAAGGACTTCCTCAAAAGCAGTGTCCAGACACTATACCTTATATGCATTTAAGTAAGCTACAGCTGACCCACCGAATCTCATCCAAATGGAGGTGTTTCTGTGGAAAAATGTGAATGGATTTGAGCTATCAGAGCCTAGCTCTGAGGTGTCTTCTGGCAGTAAACGACCCCTGCTGTAGATAACATCTGACCATCCTTCTTGGTGCCACTAAGTGGATGGTTTAAGTTCACATGTCCTGCTGAGAGAGGAATTTGTTAAGGAAAAAATGAAGTCATGTATGGGTCAAAATCAGCACCTTGATGTCTACTAAGAAATTCAGAGACAGTCAGGACAGAGAGCATGCAGAACTGAGTTATGTAGTAGCTGTTTCTAGTCAAAGAAGTCACGTGTTTAACTCAGAATATCCACTTCAAAAAATGTATTCAGTGCTGCTACCTGTAACTCTTTAGTATAATAAAACAAGAACAGAAAGGGAAAAGTTGCCTTTTCAAAATACGTGCTTTGAGCATTTGGCACCTGTGTGTGTTTTGTCAGTTTGGCTTGAAGCCTATATGGTCATCAGTTGGTTTCTTACAATAGTAAGCGAAATACTTTGTTTTTCTTTACTTATAAAAAAATATATTTTTAAATATCTGCCATATTGATGGCCAGATAGCTACAGAACATGAAAGCCATCGTATTAACAAACTCCCTGGCAGTGTCTAGTCTAATATGGATGGGAATAAACCAGCACTTTAGAAATAAGTTAAGCAACTCATTGCGGTCAGGTAGATGAGTCGTTTCACCCTCTCTAGTTTCTAGCTTTGTATCTACCTTTCAATGTGTACCTTTCTTCTTGAGTACATGGAGTATGCATCTTTAAAACAGTACCCTGTTATCATGCCAGTCATAGTAATTCCATCGGCATGTCTGATGAGGACACTGGCCATTGAACTGGGTATAAAGGGTTTGGCAAGAAGCCTGCTTTGCTCTGCAAGGCCTGACTTTCTCTAGCCAAACGAAAAAGGTGGCCAGCCCAGAAGGTGGGCTCAAACGGCTTAGGAAAATTGAGTCTTACCAACCTGACATTTAAAACTTTCCCCATTGGTCAAGTTGCAGAGATACTCTTACAGTTTTCACAGCATCAGGAAGGCACAGATGGGGAGGATTTTGGTGTCACACTATAGCGACGATACAGCAATGGTTAGCTTCCTGCATCAGAAAAAGACTCTGAGACCTCTTGCACCTGTAAGAAGAAAAGGAGAGCTGAAGTGTTTGCAGGGAACATCTTCTGCCTGCTTCAGCAGGGAAGGCTGCAAACTCAGTAAAGGGCTAAAGACGGGGTGAAGGTGGAGGGACCTGTTCTAGAATATCGATGGAAGCCATGGAAGTCGGCACGAGACACCGATGCATAATGTAAGAGGAAATGAACAAAGTGTGTCCATGCCCAGGTGTTGTTCAATTTAGTGTTCTTCCTGCTATGCGAACGATATACTCGTGTCTGCATTTGTCACGGAGTGACACCGATTTCACTTCTTATTGGCAACCTCTTTGCTGTAAAATTATTCTGTTTAATTCTGTTTCCTAATTTACCATGCAATTAATAATCTGTAGAGTAGAGAAATATGATGATTACCTATTTTAAAGTATAGTGGTCTTTATACCCTCCATTTACTAAAACCATTTATTCCCCTGACATTAGACCAAAGAAGAAAGAGAAAAATCAGAAACACTCATATTTTTGCAGAAGGGAGGTACTACATTCCTTGAAATGCAGGTAAAAACAAACAATACTTTATTGAAATGCAGTCAGGCTGGCAATGATTTATTATTTTATTACATTTTTTCCTTTCCAAACCACCTTTTTGTTTTCCTCTGTTTTTAATATAATTTCATAAGTTCCAGAGAAAGATGTAGTCTGGGGGTGAAATTCTGAGGAATGAATCCTCTCCAAAGCTTATGGCTTCTTAATAGAGACTGAGTTCTCTACTAGATAGAAATCTACTTGCACGGTACTGTTTGTGGATGTTGTTTGTAGTTATGCATGCATTTCCAGCATAAACATCACTGAGAACATTATGGTGAATGCAGCACTTCTGTCATGAGAATGAATTTCCTTTATACTGTCAAGTGAATTCAGATTATGCTGAGTGATGGTGAACTTTCTATTCTTATTGGTTTTTCTATTAGCCAAGTGTGATAGAGAAGAAGCTGCAGGAAGGAGAATCTGCTGGCACTTTGGTTACTTCTCATCAAATCATTATCCAGAAAAGTATCCCATCATCCCTAGAGGTTATTTTTAATTCATTCAATTTTAAACTACCACATTTGCTTAGTTAAATACAAATGTTATGGTCTTAAGGTCAAATATGTGGATGCTGATTGCACGGTCAAAGCAAATCACATAGCATATTTGCATAAGGAGGAAAAAAGAGCATTAAGTTCAGTTCAGTGTCTTTAGCAGTATGGCATTTACTGTGTTGTACTACTCAATTTAAACAATGCTGAAAGGGGTTGATGTTATTCTAATGAAAACAAATTCATTGCAGGCTACAGCTACATACAAATACATACTATTCTAAAACCTCGTCAACAGTGTGTTTGCGACAAGCAGGGTATGATTGAATGGGCTTATTTGCCCTATTTTTGCAATTTGTTTTTGACAGCAGCATTATGAACCATTGTGATGCATGATTTTTTAACCTCAGGATGATTCCAATAATCCTTTTAAATGATGCACTAAAATTCTGGTTTGCTTCAAATTAATACAGAAATGGTGTGGCAAAAGTAATTTTTTGTGTCCGCGTTATATGGGCCTCTAAGGGGAGGGAATATGCGAAGAAATCATATTTTGCCTAAGCTGATTCTGTTTAGTTGTTTGATAATTGCTCTAAAAGGTACAATAGTAAAAGTTATCATATGCTTTCACAAGAGGCAGCATTGATTTCTTAAAAGTCTTCATACTTTAGTGCTCCTGAAGTACAGATAAACCTTCAGATATTCTAATTTAGCTTTTATATCTCAAATATAGGGCACTGAGGATTGGGTTATTATAGACAAAATACCCTCTGAGGTAGTTGATGGTGAATCGAAAAAAAATCTGGCATACAAAGTAGTGACTGTGAGCAGTAAATCTACCTTTCCACCTGAGATGTTAAAATCCAGTACCATTCTAATGCAGAGCTTTGAGGACTTGGAAAGTGAAATACAATCCAAAGAGGAGAATAAGCAGAAAATGTTCACCCTAGGAAAGTCCTATGATACTGTATCTGGGAAAATTGTAACCATGACAAGTAAAGCTAAAGAGGGTGAGAAAGCAGTACAGCCTTCACTAGAAGCTTTGCAAAAAATGGAAAGGGAAGTGCAAGAATCTGTGAAAATCATTCCTGTAGTGGCTGAGTATGAAATCCTTGAGCCTGTCACTGATGAGAAAGCCAGGCGGGGATCCGACGTGCAGAGCACGAAAAGAAAGCTGTCCGACTCTCTGACACCTATAAAAGAAGCAGAATCTCAGTTGCAAAGTCCTGAAGAGGAAAGTTTGAAAAAGACACTAAAGATGGACGAGGATTTGCAGTTACATGGTACACTGGGAAGCTTGCAGCTTGGCAAAGCAGAAAAACACCTTGGCAGTGAAGCTGCAAGAGCAGGGGCATTTGCCCGGAGAGATAAGAGCCTGTCTGAGTGGAGATATTCCAGAGAACAGCCATTTACCATTGCTACTGCTCACTATGTTACTGAGTCGTCCACGTCAAAAGTAGTGGTAACAAGTGGCTTTGACTTCGTGCCATGGTTTAAAGATTAAAGCATGACTTCTTTTAGGCAATCCCTTCACACCACCCTGCCTTTCAGTCTTCTCACTGCCTGGCTTTATGTTGACAGCAGCCAACCCAGCTTATTTTTTTTTTCCCCTCGTACTTTGAATCCGTCCCACAGTCTGAAGCAGACATTATATAAGGCTTTCAACCTTCCTAGTTTATTTAAAGATCTCCATGTTACTGAAATGTAGTATTGCTGCTGTGGCTTGTTAATAAAAGGAAAAAAAAGGTTTGCTTGAACCAGCAAAATGCCAACGCTAACAACTGTGCTTCGTAACTGTTGCTTACTAGAGCCATTATGAATTTGCTCTGATTTATTTTCCCATTCTTTTCCTGTTTCCAACCTCTCTGCGCCCCCGCAACCTTCTCTCTCTTTCCTCCGTCTCTGCCTCCGGTTTTGGCAATTAATATGTCTGTGCACGTGGGTCTGCCTTTCTTCTGTGTATGACTCTACATTTCTTTGTCTGTTTAGACTAAACAGTCCACCGGTGAAAAAACCTTGGATGGTTCAGATATCTTCACTTTAATAGAGTCTGCCAGAAAACCGACTGAGTTCATAGGAGGGGTTACTTCTACTTCACAGAGCTGGGCTCAGGTGGCCGTTTGATTCCCTCCATCGACGTTATAACTGCACGCCGATTACTTTTGCTTTTTTTTTTTTGTTTCCTGTTTTTATGCGTAACTTGGAACCTACATAACTAGTGCATGTATTGATGTGCCTTTTCCTTTGTTACGATAGACCACAACAGAAACTTCACTGAAAAGAAAAATTTTTTTTTAAGTGGGGGAGGGGTGTCTCTCACTTTATTTCGGTCATTTTGGAGGGTGCTGTATTTTGCCTTTATAAAACTCACACAAAATATCAATGAGAAAAACACTGTGGAATTTTTCTTCGCTTCTAAAACTTGTGATTCTTGCTTTGGTTTTCATTTCTTCTATTGTCAAAATGTCCTGAGAGTGAAAATCCATACAACGTGAGAGACATAAATTGGCAAAATGTAACACCCATTTTTTTTTTTTTTAATTTATGTTCACAGAACATTAAGCTGAGGAGCTGTTGCAAGTAGTATTGTCTGCTTCTGACACTGATGTTTTTGGGTTTTTTTTCTCTTTCCCTGCAGAGAATAGATACGACAACATCTCAGGAGATAACTTCCAGTGAAATGAAGCAAGCAGCTCACCCGCAGCAGGATGCGGTGAAGAAGGTTGTACAGGAGACTGTGGTTATCGAGGAGAGACACGGGCCGAGCGTGCAGGCGAGCGGGGATCCTGCTAAAGCGGCCGGACTTGTGCTGGATGCAGTGGCTGCTGGCGTGAAAGGGAAGGATGGCCCTGCTGGGACTGAGGGGGCAAAGGAGGAGAAAAGGGAGGAGGCTCGGAAAGCCCTGACCAAACAAGGAGTTGTCGCTGGTGCTGCTTCTTCATGTGAGCAAGTGGAGGAGCACAGTACGACAGTCCACCTTCCAGGGTCTTCGGAAAGAAAATCTCATTTTGAGGTAACTCGTCGTTAAATCTATCACGTCTGTTCTGAATTGTGAAATGTAGGCAGTAGTGGACTAAGCTGATTCTTGTCGTGGAAAGCAAAGTGCGCCAAGCTTGTACAATTGCATCTTTACAGCAGGCAGGTTTTTTCTCCTTCTGCTTCCTCTTTGTATGGCACCTTCAAGGCTTGTTGCTGGTTTCCATTATTGGCAAAATGCCAGGCCTGTTTTACTTAAAAGCACTTTTCACGCTGCAGAGAAATGCTTAATTCAGTGGCGTGTTATGCAATGGATAACAAGGATTCATTGAGTATTCTCTTTGGAAAAGTCTATCAAAATTGGAAAAGTTCACGTGTCCTCTAAACCAGAAAATATATTGTTTTTTCCATGCTTGGTACAGTTGTAAATAGATATACTGTGTCTTAAACAACACGGGTTCCTTATCTTAGCCCCATTACCAGAATTTCAAGGACTAGTTTGTGGAGGGGTTAAAGAAAAAACTTGTTGTTTTTTTTTTTATGAGAGCTGACTGGAAGATTAAGCCTGAGTAGCATTCGTTCTCTTGTCATTTTAAGAAGATGTATAATCCCAGAACGGCTGAGGTTGGAAGGGACCACTGGAGGTCACCTGGTCCACCCCCCTACTCAAGCAGAGTTACCCAGAGCCAGTTGTCCAGGGCCATGTCCAGATGACTTTCAGATATCTGCAAAGATGGAGCCTGCACAACCTCCTTGGGCAACCTTTGCCAGTGCTCAATCATCCTCACAGGAAAAAAGTGTTTCCTGCTGTTCAGAGAGAGCTTCTTGTGCTTCAGATTGTGCCCATTGCCTCTTGTAGTGTTTACATCTTTTCTAAAGTTTGTTTTCATGAAATCCATGATAGTGCTAAATGCTGCCAGCATTATCTACGTTTATGTACCACTATAATTAAGATAACTTTATCTTTTTTTTAAGTGCACTTTTTAGTTGTTCCTCCTCCTTTCCCAAGGAAAAAAATATTCTGAGAAATCTGTAAGCCTTGCTAAATGTTTCAATTCCTTTTTTTTGGTCACACAGTCACCACTTGTGAAGACCGAGACTATCAGTTTCAGTACTGTTTCTGCTGATGGGGAAAACCTTGAAATTTCCACAAAAGAAGTGCCAGTAGTCCATACAGAAACAAAAACCATTACGTATGAGTCTTCTCAGGTAAGAAATTCTGCAAAAGACAGGGTCTAATTTAACATGACCTTAAGGAACACGTATTTCCTCACCCATTTTTAGTGTATGCCTTAGTGTAAACCATTCTAAGCTGTTCAAGTACTAAATATTAGCATGAGGAAGATGGATGCAAGTGCAGCTTACCTGAGGGTGACCTTCATGTCCTGGCCTTTCAAGAACGTTGATGACACTACAGATTTCAAAGCCTCAGCTTCTCATCTGTCCTTCCGTGGAATCACAGAAGGAAAGAGGAGTCTCCACATGAAATACTCACTCATGACCACCCCAATAGCAGTTATTTCCCTACTATTAGATATGAAGAACAGTAGAAACAGAGAAGTCCAGCCAGTCCAGTTATCACCTCCCTGTGCTCAGGACCATGTTTTTGATGATTGTTTTTCTCTTTTGATTCCCTAGGTGGATTGTGGTGCTGACTCAGAACCAGGTGTATTGATGAGTGCACAAACTATCACATCTGAAACTACCAGCACTACAACCACCACACACATCACCAAAGTGAGTCCTCAGAAAACAAGGAAGGGTTTTTTCACAAGGGCGTATGTTTTCTTAACTTCAATTCTGTTATGTACTTTAAAATGTAGACACACACTTATATTCCCTGCACAAAATCCTGTCTATTCTAGGCACCTGTCTTCATTCACCTGTCTTTGGCTATACTGGCTTCATTAATGCTCAGCCAAGGACTTGACAGGAGTCCTGAGAGTCACGAACCCTTAGGGTATGTCTGTGCAAGGATGAAACATTGCTGTGCAGAACACTTGAGTTAGCTGCAAATACTGTCTGGAACTGGAAGAAGTGTAGCCACTTTGGCATCGTATGGTAGCCAAGAAGCAATAATTTGCCTGAGCATGAGGCTCCCTTGACATGACTGTACTGCTTTTGAGTCCTGAGCTGTTATTCCTGCACAATGTTGAAAGCACATGGTAAATCTGTATCATGTAGTCATAACGGGACAAGCAGTCGGCTGAGAGGCTGCAGTGGCATTCCTCAGTGGTACCGTAAGGAACTTGCCCATAGCCAGACAGAAGGTTTGTGGCTGCACAAACAAACAATGTTGGGTCTTCCAAGTTCCAAGACAGCATCTAAATAACAGTTCCCAGGCAGAAACTTGTTAGTGCCGTGACATCTCTTCTACCAATGTTCACCAAGGACAGAATTTCATCTTTCTGCAGTGAAATTCACCCTTCAGTAGAGGAGCTATCATACCACTCTGTATGTCCTTTTGAAGCCTTCTGAATCAATTGGACTTAACTAGGTATTAATATGGGCTGTCTGTATGCCCATTCTTTTCTTCATGGGATGAATTTACCGTAAATTCCTGCTATTTTTTTACATAGAAACATCTCTCCTGACATGTATACAGGTTGATTAGAATAATAAAATAATCTGTGTTGGGAAGACTTCTGGAGGTCATCTAGTCCATTGAGAGCAGGCCAACTTTAGAGTTGCTCTGGTTGCAGTTCAGGGTTGTCCCCTCTGTGTGTGCTGTTTGAGGTATTTCAGCCATGTCTGGGTTCCTGCACTGATCATTCTCTGGATGAGCAGCAGCACTCTTTAAAGTAAGCTACTGACATGCATTTGTCCCTCCCATCTAGACTGTGAAAGGAGGCATCTCAGAGACAAGAATTGAAAAACGAATAGTCATCACAGGAGATGCAGATATTGATCATGATCAGGTAAAATCTATAAACTGCTAAGGGCTACCCTGAAAACTGCCAAAGAGAACATTTCCAAACATTCCTTTAAAAGATACTATTCATACCGGCATGCCTTAAATGAAACTAGATAAGTAGTTAAATCAGTGATGGTATATTTCATATTTTAATCATTTTCCTCATTTGTAAATTGTGTAATATCTCATGAATCTCTCCACCTTGCTACTGATCATGCATGTTCCACCTCCTTTTTGTTTTTGCCCTTCTGTGGTTTCCTTGGGATAGGCGCTGGCTCAGGCAATTAAAGAAGCCAAAGAGCAGCACCCTGACATGTCAGTGACCAAAGTAGTGGTACATAAAGAGACAGAAATCACACCAGAAGATGGAGAGGATTGACCACAGGTAAGAGGACTAGATGATTTTCCTAGGCATTTACTGGGCTGGCATGTTGCAAGGGTTGTTTTCCTACCATAATTCACCTCTAACCCTTTGCTTTCTCTCACTGGCATTTGCAAGTTGCATTTGTGCTGGTTATCAGTTCTGGTATATGAATGTAAACCACATTCAGCTCTAAACGTCTTTCTTCATTTAATGGTGCCAGCTGGAGAAAGAGAAACTACTCATTTGCTTTTGTTGGCTCTTTGAAAAGTCCTCATTGTCCATGCTTTGGTATAGTCTAACTTTCTAATTCTGAAGTCAAAAAAATCTGTTGTCTGCTTTTATGTCATTTAAGAACAAAACCAATTTGTTCTTAAAGGTATGCGTTTTGTTTTAAAATGCCAATGGAAAAACCAACAGCTGCTTTATTAATGTGCCGTGCAGGTATGTTACAAATTAAGCTTTAATTCCCGACTTGCAAAGATATGGTCCAACTTGCTTTTGATTTTTTGTTTAAACCCAGTGAATTAGTGTGTCAGTATTTGGATGTCTTGGCTTGTCCCTGAAAGAACATTTTGTGTTTTAAGGCAGCATTGTTTATCAGGATGAGATGATAATGCAGCTTTTCTTGTGTGAAGCTTTTTTTCTGTAAAGGCATGCTCTCCAATTGCGGCTGGCTAAACAGATGTCTTAATACTATGATATTTATTCTGTGTGCGAAAACATGTCATGCATACTAACCTGCTATGCAAAAACCGTTACACAAACAAAATGCAAAAACCATTGCACAAATTGCTTTGAATGCTATATGCAGAAGGGGGTCGGGAAAAAAAAAAGCTGCTTGTCTGATTTGTTTAAATCAATAGCAGCCTTTTATTCTTAAAACAATATAAATTCCTTAGCATTTGGTGTAAGTAACAGAGTACGATGCACAGCACCTTTTGAAGCTCTTTTGCTCACCTGCTTTTGGATATACAGATCATAAAAAAAAAAAAAGAAATTGGAATTTCGATATGTTATTTGTTTGGAAGATGGAGCCAGTCACTGAGGATTGAGTAGCCGTGATCCTTGTGGTGTTCTGCTAATTGTTTCAGAGACAACAAATTGTGGCTTCCTTAAAAGTCTATTGATGTCACTAATTCTTTCCATCGGCATCAGTGGACTTTAGATTTGGGCCAAGTTGCTTATACTGGGATGGTGCTGTTTTCAAATAGCTTTTGTTACACGAACAAATTGACAAAATCTCCTCTGCAAGAGAGTAGTTGCTTCAAATAATTAACTCAGTTCTCTTTCCTGCAGGAATGACCTAGTTTGCATATGAATCCAGACATGTACACCAGTAGGAATACGAGAGCCCATACGGAGTCTCAGTTCCAACCTGACTGACTTGTATCTGTCTATGGAAAATTTCAGTACAGAAGAATTGATCTTGACTGTTAATAAAGAAACTGGCAGAGATACCTTCCCATAGAAAGCAATCTGAATCAGCAGCAGTTAAACAATATTGCATGAAGCAACGATAAAATTACAGAGAAGCAGCATTTTTAATTTTCTTAAAATGTCTAAGTTTTCAGCTATACCTGCACGTTCATAAACAATATAAACAGTGATCTCATGTAACACGTAAACAGTTCATGCCTTTCACAGTTTATGAAAGTCTAAACAAATTAAAATCTGTTAGGTGGCAAGCCTTTTGTTTACGGATATTGTAAATGAAGATTACCCCCAAAATGCTAGAAGCTGTATAGGTACTGTGTATAATGTTTTACCACACATTAGATGTGCCAA
Organism: Pampusana beccarii; assembly: GCA_013399365.1. Classification (NCBI taxonomy): domain Eukaryota; kingdom Metazoa; phylum Chordata; class Aves; order Columbiformes; family Columbidae; genus Pampusana; species Pampusana beccarii. The sequence goes on from VWYH01003431.1 coordinate 49,658, forward strand.
TAACACAGTTTATTCAGTAAACAACTTGAATCTTATGTTTGTTTGATCTGGTTTTGTTACGGCCCGATAAACAATGATGAATCTTTACTCTTATCAAAATATTTAAATGCTTACAAAGTGTGCTTTGTATACCTGACTGAATACCTTATGAGGTAGTAATTATTTTAGTATACTAACTTCAAAGATTTTTGTCAGCGTTGTTCAGAGTCAGCTTCCAGTCACCCTTCACAGATCCTAACCTTGTAAATTATATGTAGTTATTTTGGAGAAAAAAAAAAATCTGTATTTTACTTAGTTTTCAGCATTAGAAAATTATTAATCTGAAATAACTGTGACAGTTTTCTATTGATTTCCCTTTTGTTCTCAAAGGAAAAAAAGAAAAAAAAATCTGTTTGAGAATCTGGTCACCATTTACTATCTAGTTCAGAGTCAAGCCTTAACCTGTACAGAACATCCACTGAAAACTCGTTAGTGTCCAGCTATAATACCCACTGAAGGGATAGCGTCCATTACACTGTCAGCTGCATCACAACACATGGTGAATGTATGTTTCTGCATAGTGAAATAAAAGTGGTAAATGCATCCAAAATTGTATTGTTCTGTGTCTAAAAGCACCTAGTGTTTTTTAATAATCAAAACGTTAAGTTAACATTTGTAAGACATCACAGGTTTTACTCATCTGCAGAGTAGACATATTTTGTCTTCAGCAGCTGAGCTTGCACTGTACAGACAGTTTGAGTTAGCGGAGCATCCAAAGGGATGATGACAGTGTTCACCTTTGGGCACATGATGTTGGCAAAGGAAAAGGAGTATTTGGTTCCTTCTGCTTTCTCTGGCTATGTACCATTTCACCGAAGCTACATGAAGGATTTAATGGTTGCTTATAAAGTAGAGGCCAGTAGTGCTTGATCCAGATCCACTCTCTTTGCTCTGAAACATGGAAAAAATTCTCTTTGAAGCAGGACATATCTGTTCCCTTTTTTTTGCAACTTTGCCACATCTCGTTGACACTCCCCTGGTAGTTCAAGAGAAATTCCTAACTATTAATTCACTGTTCAATCTGTATTTCCTTGCAGGATTGAAAGAAATGGGTACAAGCAGACTTTTCAGGACATAAAGGGCCAAATTTGCCCTTCATTGTTTACACAGGGCTCCCTCACATTGAAGTCAATGGATTTGGCTTCAGTGGAGAGCAGGATTTGACCCAGTGACTTGTTAATAAATGTTTATTTTCTTAATTTAGAAAGAAAAATAGTATATATAGAGAGAATAACCTGTAGATAATAATTAAAAATAATATTCCAAGGCTTTTAAAGCTTTGCCCTTAGTCTCCAAAACGTCATCCTTCCACCACCCGTTCTTCATGCCTTTAATCCTGAGTGCTAACTATGTAACTCCCCTTACCACCGTCTTTGCTTACCCCTCGCCTCATGACCAATGCAAAGATTACAGCCTGCTGTGGTCTTTGATGGGCCTCTCTTCCTTCTCCTGGTCCAAGAGCATCTCTGTTCTCTGCCCTCTCAGTGACAGTAGGCTCAGCTCCCTGGTGCTGCCAGCACCTGGCAGCATCCAGGGGTGGAGGAGGTTACTTGCCCTGTGTCTCAGCAGATGTCATGCCAGGTCCTCACTACTGCATCAAGAGTTTAAAAATAGACTCTGAAGCCATATTGATCTTCCTTCAGGTGCCCCTCATGTTGTCAGCTAAGAAACAGCGTTGTATTACCTCAGAGAGATGCGAGGTGACTGCACAGGCTTCTCTCCAGAGTTAGTATTATATTTTAGCATGGCTTGAGGAGATTGTACTATGGTGATACTGCACAGTATGTACGCTGCCTAAAGATATTGTATCGTAAGAAGTTAGCCTCCTTAGCGCGCTCACCGCTAAGATACAGCCTAAGCGTGTGCAAACTATGAGGAGATGAGAGTTCACAGGCAAGGACATCTTGGTGCCACTGTTGGCAGTAGACCCTTGTTTGGGGGATGGTTCCTGGAAGTGATAGCTTTGGTTTTTTGTTAGAAACTGTTTCTTGGGTTGTCTGCCTAATGCTGTGCCACATGAAATAAAGAACACCTGCCTGTTTCTACCAACCATCTTTTGTCTCTTCTCATTTATTGTTGGTCTTTGTCCAGCTTCTCAATGTAAAACAGCTTAGAAAACCAACCATCAAATGTTGTGTTGTTTGAAAGCACCATTATGAACGCAGATACCAGTACAGGAGACAGCCTCACTTGGTAGAACTGGAGTCACAGCTTCGGCCTGTGAGACCTGGCTGCTCTTCACCATTGAGGTAAGGAACCAAGATGGCCAGGCAGGGCTTTGCACACTAGGCAAGACTGGACATAGCAAGCCATCACAGCAATTGTGACCATTACAGATACAGAAAGACCTAATACATTGCTGTGGCGTTTTTAAGGCTGTTTGGAATCACTTATCATTTATTCCTCTGAAGTTTTTAAGGCTGTCTCATCACAAATGGCAAATAATGGTGTTCTGTGTACAAGCAGCTCAGAAAAAATTTAATGGGCCTGTAAACTGAGATATTAGATCAAAACAAGGGTTTAACAGCTTCATCTTATTTCTTTCCGGAGCAGATTTAGGCAGCTGGTAAGATGATATGGCTCACCTGTACAAAAATTTATATCTGCTGAAATTTGTAGTTCTGTATAAATAGTTCCTCATGGCAAATAAATAGGCTTCAATTTGGCAAACACCCTGAGCTTTGACAAATCTCACTACAGATTTCTTGCCTTAGCCCAAAATAGTTCTTTCGGTTAAGATCAAAATGCCCGTTACAAGCTTCAACTTTACATCTTCACTCTTCACAGGTAATAAGGATGAGTTAAAGAAATCTGTTCACCCTTTTTATATGAGAGCAATAATGGTTCAGGTTCTGCAGAGCTAGGAATTAAACCTTAATTTTTAGTCATTTTTCCTAGTCTAGTCTATTAAAAGTTTGCAACATGCCTGAGGCAATGCTGAGATACATTGCAAGATTTTTTTGTTTGTTGAATGCACCAGCAGCACATATGATATACTCTTAACTGTATTGCTCAAACAAAATCCTGTTCAATCAGACTTACTGGCATCATTTTGTATTGTTAGTTACCATACACTCAGAAACCCTACACAAGAAAATGTCTCTAAGGAACACAGTTCAAACTAATACCAAAGGAAACCTCATTTTCATTTGACTTTAGCTATTACAAAGCGTTAAGAAGAAAGTGGTGTTTTTCAAGTTATGTATATCCCAAACTACAGTTGACTGTTTTGAAAATTCATCTCAGCTCTTCTGTATTATTACATTTGAGGAAAATCCTTAACTGGATAATTTGCTATTCCCAAGTCTTACATCCACTTTCTCCTGAAGTATATAAAAGGGTAACATTGGATAATGAGAGGAAATTAAGAACAGTTGCTACATTCTTTTCTTTCCTTTGCCCTTCATTACGTAAAGAAGCAGATACCTGTTTTCAAGTATTTTCTGTTGGTACTGAAACTCCTTCACTTGACTCTCCTGATCTAATCTCTTGAGATGCCTTCACAATTTATTTTGCTCCTGACACCCACTATCTGTAGTTACAGGCTTCAAGTGTTGATGTTTTTGTTATGGCTAAGTGCTAATTAAATGTCACCAAACAAACTCTCCGTCAAGTGGAGTAAGACGAGAGTCCTCTCAAACAGGATCTGGGGCTTGGTGAACTTGAAAAATGCTTCCTATGACAACAGGAGCTGAACTGGACCTCCTGAAGTCCTCTATAGATCCCAAGGTATAGTGGTGGTTTGAGGTGCCATGGATGGACTATGAGATGACTGCAGGTGGACTAATGGATGAATAAGAGAAGCACTGCTTTGCACACTTTTTAAAGAAAGAGGAAATGAAGCACTTTTCTTAAATCTATAGGTTTCACAATGGTTTGCTGTATCTTTTGTCATTAGTGTTATGCCACATCAGGGAAGAGGTTGGCCATGGCTGGTCTGGGTTCCCTTAGAGCAACACAGAATGCCAGCTTTCCTAATAAAAATTTGGTCACGCGCTGTAAAAGACACAAGTTATCTATCTTATAGGTCTGTCACATATAGGGATTTAGGTTTAAATAAAAAATTATGCATATTCCTGATGACCTTTAAAGATCCCTTCCAATCCAAACTATTATGAGTCTATGTTTTTCACAAAATACTGTATTCATTAACTGAAACCAGATTATTCTGTTACCTTGGAAATAATGAATACTGTTAGGCCTTGTTCATAGCCTAAGTAACTCTAGTTTATGACATTTGATTCCCTCCTCCACCCTTGTTTTTGTCTCCCCTTCAAGAGAAGTCCTGTTTCTCAGCTAGAACTAACGGCTGCTGTAAAGACCTGTTAGCAGGAGATTTTCAAAAATCTCAGTCAAGTCTATTCCTTTTTCTGATGCTCCCAAATGAAGCTATAACCTCCATAAATCAGTGACCTCACTCTTGCAATTGAAATGACCATCACTCACTGTAAGTAGGACTAATGGCCTGTCTTTGAGAATGTTTAGAGTGACATAGAGGGAAAACAAACAAACAAAGTACTGAGACTAGAAATTATTTTCGGTTTTGAACATATTTGATTTTTATCTGTACAGTCTATCAGCTCTGTTTTCTCCAGTACAGAACTTCAATCAGAACCTTCTATACCCGTTTCTTTTTTCCAGCGTTTACTAGGAATTGCTTCTTCATTTTCTATAAGTATCTTTGCCATCTGCTTTGGTGGTGAGGTGCGCCATGGCTCTTCTGCACACAACAAAAGCTTGGGTTACAATGTAAACTAACCTGAACTGCAAAACACAAATCGCAGAACGTGGGGAGCTTTGGAGCTGCCTGTATTGCAACCCAGAGCGGCATATTCCCACACCAGTCCTGCCTTGCACGTGTTGCTTTGAAGTGCTGGGCATGTGTTCTTTGGTGGATAATCCTGAGTGACTGTAGCATGAAAGATACAATATTAGACAAAACACATTAAAGGTTTCGGGAAGGGCATATCGTAAATCATACAACCAAGCAAAGAGACAAATTAAAGCAATATATCTGAAGGTACAAAAGCAAATAATTAAGAAACCTTCAAAGCCTCTTCCAGTAAGAAGAGTACAGCTAATACGATGCTTGCTCCTTGCTTAAATCAAGAGTGCTGCTAGCACAGATGTCCTTCCTCAATGGATTTATGAGGTTGTTTCGCAGACATTGCTTTTTTGGCCAAACTCCATTGATGGGTTTGGCATATGGAGGCTTCTAGATGCATTTATATTCCTTTAGTCCAATCTCCAATCCATATAAAACTTAGAGAAATGTGAATCTTGTTATACAGCCACAGAAGTGTTGACAGTCAGCACTCGTCCTTAGAGCTCCTAAATTCCAGGCTACTGGACAAGTACACATACACACGCATTCCCACAGAACATTATTTTTTCTAACAGTATTACTATGAAATTGTCCTTGAATATGGATTAAACAATGGATTTTGGTTTGGTTTGGTTTTACATTCAAAATGCCATCTGGTGATTGAGAGGTCACGAAATTATTTTTTTCCTGCCGTCAGATGCAATATGTCAGTACAAAAACTTCTTTTCATATCAGTCTTTAAAGGGAATATGTGACATGAAAACACTGCAACATGTGGCCTACTGTCACTGAAACAAAGCACTGTCTTGAATATCTGCATGAGTTGGTCCTGTGACAAGGAAGCTTCTGCAAACTCTGGGAAGACAGCCTGTAACTGTGTCTTATCCTACCACTTCACAGTTATTTTAAATTGTCTTTGTCCCTTCTTGCTTGCTTTCATATTTTCCAACTTAACCCATCTGTGTTTGATCCATCAGGCCCCTCCCTTCTGCATCTTCTCTCCTTTCCAACTTCTCTCCTGGCTTTTAAGCAGACTGCATCTGCTGCTTCTTTTTCCATTCATTCTACCATTACATCCTATCCTACTTATCAACCTCCTTTAAAGTCTTGCTAATTCTCTCTGTCCTGCAGTCTTCCCCGCTCATCCTTAATAACTTCTACTCCTACAATGGAAATACATCCAACCCTTAAGTGCATACTTCTTTGCTTTCATATCTCTCTTCAAATTTCAGCCTTGGTTCATTCTTCTCACTGATGTCTTTTCCCATTACTGTTTTTATCAAGCAGCACTCTCTTTGATTTTTTTTTTTTATGGACACTTTCTCCCTCTTCAGCCATCATCTGATCTCTTTCAGCATCCACTCATTCTCTCTCACATTGACACTTGGCCCTTTCATTTTTTCTGGTCCATTAGCTTTGATGGGTTGTCATCTGCTTTCAGACCTTTCAAACACCAGCCCTAGTTTTTCTGCTCCTCTTTCTGACCTGTCACTGAAAAACATTCAGGATGGAAATCCTGTAGACAGCTTTCCTTCAATACAAAAAAACATTTTTTTAACAATGTTAAACAAGACTCTTCTATTTAAATAAATCCCTCCAAGCAGATAATTTATGTGCTGCCTTGTTGTCTATACTTCTTTCTGCACTGAGTCCTGCTCATACCTTCCCAGGAGAGCATATTTTAAAAGCAAAATTACTTTTATCACCCTCACAACTTCTGTCCTCTTAATCCTCAGCTTCCTCTTGCCCTTTTAACAGACATAGAAGTTTCTTGTCTGCTTCAGCTTCCGACAGCCTCCACACATCTTCATGATTGCATCCTAAAGATCTTTCTCATGATATCAGGTTTATTTCCTAAATCTTTAGCTCCTTTCGTTCTAAAAATGTCTGCTCTGGTCCCCACCAATTCTGTTTTACATCCAGGACCATATTGTTGGCACTATCTGGAGCTCCTCTCTCCCACTCTGCAGGCCAGTGTGTTCTCACCCACGATAGCTACCACATCGTATCTAATTGCCTTCTCCAGGTTCAGGACCAGTACTCTACTGAGATTCTTTGTGACCTGTCCTCTCTGTAGACACATATTCAGCTTTTTTATCTGAATTCTATCCTCCTCTCTGAGCTCAGTTCATTCCTCCTGACTTTCCAACTGCTCGTTGAGCAACAGCCTCCTTGTCTTTCACTCCACTTTTCTGTAGGAATCCTTGGAGCTCATGGTGTACGTCCAGTCTCTCTTTACACTGCCTCACTGCCATCTTCCCCATAATGTGGTTTCAGCCAGCTCCTTTTTCTTTCTCACTTGTTGAAAGCAAGGTTAGTATAGCTTCTTTTTAACCAATTTGTGTGTATTTACAGCGGCTGCACTGTTGAGCAGAGACAGCTCTCTCACTCATATTACCCCATTAAGAGTCCTGTGTGAAGGCAAAATGGAAACACCCCCAGAAAACGTTATATTTATTAGTGTATGAGAATGAAGAGGAAACATCATTGCTATGTTGATACCCAAACTGCTCTGGAATAAAGAGCCAGTTTTATTTCAGATGATAAATGTGCCCCATGGCCAAAAGGTCATCTTTACCGGGACCTAGTGTTGCACAGGCTCTGAGTTGGAGCTGGTTTCTATCTGATCTGCTCAGAGCAAGGGCTGAGGAATTGGACTGTCTTCTCCCACTCTTGTATGCTTGGCCTCTACATAAATCCTAGGAAGGCAGTGAAATTATCCACATGAGGCAGGCTGCTGTGACACAGGCTGAACAAGACAGGTATCAACTCTCTGAATATATGCGTCACTGAATTTGTACTGAAGTGGTGCATCAGCATTATTTATTCAGTCATGCCACTACACTCTCCTTCAGTGCATTTAATGCTGCACTCACGTATAAATCTGAGTAGTTTTAGAAGGACGAAGAGACAGCACAAGAGACACAGACAGAGCAAAAGCTCTGACGTAGCCTTACGGATGACAAAAACCTTGGCTGACACCCTGTATGTTCCATCTCTGTTGTCAAGTACATCAATCAGTCCAGCAATTAAAGCTAATGGATGTTGGGACAACAGTAGCAACAGTTGGCTCCCTACCCAAATTTTATCATTGTATGCCATTGTTTGACCAGAAGTTTAAGTACATCATGGAAAGCTGATTCCAGTATCTACAATGAAGTAAGTCAATATCTCCTGTTGACAACTAACCCTGCAGTGTCAGAAAAGCCACCTAGTGCTCTGGCAGGCCAAAACCCATTACTCCACTGACTTGAAAAAAAGTTTATTGTTAGGAAAAAGTGATCGGGAGAAAAAAAAAAGGTGATGAGGAAAAACAAAACCAAACAAAACCAAACAAAACCAAACCACTCCACACTCTACCAGCTGCATTAACAAAATTCCTCTAACAGCAGCAGCATTGTTCACATGTTATGATGGGAAAATCAATTCCTATGACTGCTTGGGAGCTATTCAGATCTCCTCCCCCACCTGAGGTAGTTACTAGATGAAGGTTAACTTCACCTGAGGCTGATGGTTGGTCCTACCTCGAAGGACTGAGAATATAAGGACAGTCTAGAGAAGATTAATTCAGAGAAGGAGTAGGCTGTTTTCTTTTCACTATGTGTGATGGAACTTATTTGTGACCTGGGGTAGGTGACATGACTGAAGGATAAGGTAGGTGATAACAGTTCAGGATCAAGAAAGCTACTTCTTATGACTGAGTCTCAGTAAAAAGACTTTGCTATAATGCTGAATTTTGTGCTGTATCTATGGTGTTAATGTTTTATTTCTTTGAGACAAAAATGATGATGGTGGAGGGTAAGAAAAATCTTGTGGTTATTAATAAGCAAGCTGTCCTGTGGCAAAAAGAAAACCTCCAGATACATATGAGTAAAATAAAGGTGTTTTTGTTGCAGTAATAGGTACCTCAAGATGGTTCAGAATAAGCACTATCTAAGTGGGTTTTGTGGCTTTTTTTTTTTTTTTTTTTTTTTTTTTTTTTTTTTTTATTTTTTTTTATATAATATATTATTAATTGTATTTTTTTTTTTTTTTTTTTTTTTTTTTTTAAGGATAATGAGATATAGGGTAGAGTGCTAAATTAGAACTTATGTATAGAAGACACAACCTATTCGTCTAAGTGACACTTGGAAAAATACTAAATCACCTAAAATGTTGTATTGCAGGAGTAATAAAACATGTTCCTGTATGAAATAGAACATATCTCTTCAGTTAGCCTGTATCCTATAAATATAGCTCAATGTGCTTTTAGTTTTCATTGCAGTCATATATTACTAGTGTTGCTGTCTCTAAAAATGACTAAAAATATCAAAGGACTAATATCCATTCAGCATGTGAAACAGGCATTTTTCACTTTTACAGGCTGTTGCTTAAAAATCGTGATGGACGGAGATAAGAATAGAAAAGGACATCCCCATAATGTTGCTAACTTCCAAAGCGTGTTTTCAGTGTATATAGCACTAAAACAAATCTCTAATGATGTCTTGAGATGCTGACAACTGTTTTATTGTTTTATGATATCTTTAACGTACCGCAGGCAGATACTACAAGAGTGTCTATATCCAATGCATGCAGAACTCCACTTGCTGGCTTTCTGACACTACTGCTGGTGACTCAGTCATGAGCACAAATGTCAAGTGGTGTCTAGATTCATGATGCAGGAGCAGGCTTATTTACATTTGCCCCTACGTAAACAGGCATGAAACTGTGAATTCGTGTGAGCAAGCTCAAAGGTATTTCTACACTAAACTAGTATTATCTCCATAACTACATGTAATTATGCAAAACAGCTATTGCTGAGACTCAAAGTGATCTGATTCCAGCTGTGCATCCTTGGCTTATGATGTCTGTCTTAAAATCTTTGCTTGGTCAAAGTAGACCTCTGTATGCTTAGCCATGGTGACAAGTAGATTTGTTATACATCCATTTGTAAAGCAAATATTATTTGTCAAGATTTTTGTGCTCTGTGTTAGCAACAACAAATACTTCCTCAAATCCTTCCTGCCTCCAATTTTTTGCTGCTGGAGAGAGAAATAACGATCTTTTGACACAATAGTTATGTCTAAGGCTTTCTAATAGAGACACTTCATCCTCTACAACTATCTCCCCACCAGGGGAGGAAAAATTAGACAAAGCATGATTTTTTTCTTGGGAACATATTGATAGATAGAAGTCATAACTCCATGCAGGCCTTGCTTGCGATGGGGCAAGCCTTTGTCTTCAGAAGATGTGTTATTTGAGAACACTGGATCTGCTGATGTCTTTTGCATTTGGTTTGCTGCAGTCTCTTCACCAGCCTTCCCTGCTCAGTTACACTTTAATCTAGAACTCTAGTGGGGAGAAATCTGCCTTTCCTTGTTCTGTTTCTGCTTTCTGTATTCCCCTCAACTATTCTTCAGTGTTTTGCATTGTATATATATATATATAATGGGCTCGTTAATATTCTTCACCCACCACCATCTTTCTTCTACCAAAGCTTTCAGCTTAATGTCTCTCTTTCCTCTCTGGGATGGTGTCATGTCCACACTTCATGCTGAGCTTCACTGCTGTTTTCCTGGTAAAAGAAAACAGTGACACAAATCACAAGACTAGGAGGTCTGACCTTACTAGTCTGGATTCAACCTGCAAATACAGTATTCCTACCACCTTGATGACAGAAACTTCCGTAGGCAGCCATATCCATGCAAGGTGACAGGGAAACTTTCCTCCTGCCTACTTACTTGTCACCCAATACTTGCAGCCTGTTCAGAGCCTCTGATGATGGCAAGCAGGACTATGAGTCTTCCATGTTATAAATAACCATGTATTGGGTCTCAGTCCCCTTCATGGATCTGACAGAGCACTAATCTTTGTGCAAGCTGCACACAAATGCATATGATAGCTACCAAAAGAAAAGCTCAAACACAACTAATGTAACATCCTCCTCAACAATTTTCTATTTTTTTTTCCAAAACATATCTATACCAAATTATCAGCAACTATTCCGTACCAGTGCCTACCATCATTCACCGCATTCATCACTCTTCATATCCTGCTTCTATCACTGATGAGCAGAAGTTCACAAGTGCAATAAGTGTTACTATTATTGCCAGCTAGAGTCAATCAGAAAACTAATATCAGCCTAAATTCAACAGATCCCATTGCAAATATTGAGGTATAAATTATTAATCTAATCAGTGATGGCGAATAAGTTTATTTCCTTCAGTATATTCAATAGGAAATTATTTTAAAGTATGCTCAGTCATTTGGTGTAAAGAAATAGCCAAATCTCTCAAATTTACATATAGGTGACTTCCACAGTAAGAATATCCCCAGCTAAAGCACTGCAAAAATGAAAATAAGGTTAATACTGTCTCCCAGAAAGTTGTAGCAACTCATGAAAAGGCTAAAACTATCAGGGCAAATGAGAAAGGGCACTAACTACTGTGCAGCAGTAAGAGAGATGTCAGCTTCACAAATGTTTACAAATATGTTGTGTGTGTCTGAATGTATTTTTGCTTCACTTGCAAGGAGATGCCCATCCTGTTCACAACAGCTATCTGCTGTCATTCAAGGGTAGATTCCTCCACATGCCTGTGTTGTATGTTATGCTCTTCAACAGCATGGCCTGTCAGGATCTCGTTTTTGCAGATCCTAGGACTACCAGAACATTAAAAGCAACTCCTCTTTTCTCTTTACTGTTTGTTGTGGTTTAGCTCCAACTGGCAACTAGGACCACGCAGCTGCTCGCTCAGGCCCCTTCCCCAAGCAGGATGGGTGAGATAATCAGAAAGAGGGGAAAAAAACCTTATGTGTTGACGTAAGAACAGTTCAATAGTACAGCAAAGGAAGATAAAATAATAATAGAACATGCAAAGCAAGTGATGCAAAATGCAATTGCTCACCGCTTGTGAGCACCAATAGCCTGTTTGTTCCTGAGCAGAGGTATTTGCACCCTGGCCAACTCCAGTTTGTACACTGAGCATGGCATCACACGGTAAGGACCCCTTTGGCCAACTTGAGTCAGTTGTTCAGCTTTGCTCCCTCTCAGCTTCTTGTGCACCTGGTAGGGCATGGGAAGGCACAAAGTCCTTGACTACCAAGCAAAAACTAAAACATCAGTGTATTATCAACGTTCTTCTCATACTAAATTCAAAACATAGCTACTAGAAAGAAAATTAACTCTATCCCAGCTGAAACTGGGGCACTGTTACACATCACATTAAAAAAAAAAACCTTCTGATAGCTATCAGATCAGACTTACCAAAACCTTGTTCTAGACCTCAGATAAATTTCAGAGGCAACTGCCATCTCCCAGGTCTTCCAGAAGACTGCCTCTGAAGTAATTGCTCTTTCTAGATCTCACTCTTGGTGAGTTTCTCTGTCTTCATTGCTCTGCAGCACTCAAATAAATGTCTGCTAATAATACGACACAGTTCAGCACTGATGGAAGCTCAGCAGTGAAGGTCAGATGGCAATTTTCTTGATTAATTACCATCTTCATGTGATATGAAAGCCAAACAACCAAGAACCGATGAAATTTATGCTTTGACTGATGACAGTGTCACTGTCCTGCATGAGCTCAGTGGGTTCAGCTACTAGGGTGGATTTTGTGTTTCTAAAGTTTGGGGGCAGAAGTCTAAAAAGCCATGCTTCAGCCAGAGAAAGTTATCTGTGGTTGGCAAGCATAAACATAGGCTATGAAGGTGTGGCTATATTTGCCCTGTGTTCTCCACGATCTCCAGGGTCATAGGCAGCCAGAAGTATCCTGTGACAAAGAAATATCAGCTAGGTGAAAAAACTGTCCCTTAGATCTGATACTGTTCGCTATGTCTTCGTCACACTGCAAATACAAATGAATTGGGCACAGCAGCGGGAGTTAGGAGGCACAGCTTCAAATATGCAGGTGGGAATTTTGCTAGGAACACGTCTAAAGACATGGAAATATATAATGTGAGTATTAAAGAACGTGTATTCCTTTCTGCAGTGACAGACAGAAGATGAGAATCTTGGAAAATTCACACATATATTGGGTGATCTTCAAACAAACAAACCCTAACCCTGCTAATTTTCTCTGAATTGGGCTCTGGAGAGAGTTACAACATAGCTAAGTGTGGATTGTATGTGGTACATCACCTTACAAGCACTTGCCCTCCTAAGTGCCTGCACGCTACAACAGAATGTGAGGTACCACACAGGATAAAAATGAAATCATGATGGTTTCTGAAACGCTTTGTGGATGTCATATACCTAAATAGAAGGGCTTCTGCTACAGAAACGAATGATATATACAGAAACTATATCAATATAAGAGGTGATGTTTATAGCTGCTGTCATTTTACTCTTGCTTCTGCTAAGTTTCAGGCTGTTCGAAAGACTTCTCTGAAATCGGGGCTTCTACTGTTAAGGTACCAACCGTATGTCCTAAGCTGCCCCCAGCACGTGCAAGGACTAGTCCCACAGGCACTAATGGGAAAATTAACAGGATGGTCTAACAGCAACAACAGCCACATTCCCTCATATGGATGTATTTGAGGCAAGAACCATCCTAGCATTTTTATTTGCTTAAATAGGTATGGAAAATTGCTTATTGTGATTTTTATCAGCTACGACAGCATGTAATTAAATGCACATAAGGCTGATGCAATGAAATTTGGTTTACTTCCATTACTAAACATATATCTTATTAATACGAGAGCAAATCTGAAAATTGCTGCAGTTAGAAAACATCTCTAACTAAAAACGTACATAGATAACCCTGACTATCATTACAGTGAGTGATACCATTATGGACAGTGCTGGCCAGAAGGTGGAAAATTCTGTTTTGACTATGGTTAGCTGGCAGCTTGAGAGAATGATAGTCAACATGCAATAGCACTGTTGATACACACACTTGCTTTATTTGAACATACCTCCAGCTAACGGGTATGAACATCAGCAATGGCCAGTTGCATTTGATTTACAGAGAGCTGATACTTCAGATGTAAAAGCCTATGAAGAGACAGAACCTCTCTTAAAGCACTCTATAGACTTTCCATTGACTCTACCTACATGAGACCCACCATCGAAGGGATGATCCAGACTGAAGACATTGCTTCCTGTAAATTGGACTGCTTGGCAGAGGGTAGTCACAGCTATTATGGTGATACTACGAAAATTGTTCTCCTCTATCCTCCCTGTCCACTCCTCCTTTGACTTACATTACATACAGACACTGGGACTGAGAAGGTGCTGTGATAATTCCCAAACTGTGTATGTATAGTGTGTTATTTATGCAAGATCTTTGAGAAGCTGCTTTATCTTCTTCAGTGTCACAGCTGGATTATCGGTGACTTGGTTATGAAGCTCCTCTAGGGTTTTCCAAAAAGAGGTTCATTTTTAGCGTGTGTTTCTCTTCCCCATTTCTGAGACTGTCTCTCTTCATCCATGTCAAAACAAAAAAACAGAAAAGAAAGCTGCAGAAGCTAGAAAGTAGAGAACAATGCTTACCATCCACCTTGAATTCCGTGAATAATAAATTGGGATTGAACAGTAAATACAGATTAGCTTAGTTGCTGATGCATAAAATAATCAGACTGTAAGTTTGCAAATCCTACTGCAGATGTACTGTAAGTGATTAATGTAACCCTACTTTATTTTGAAATCATAGCACATATCAAGCAAAAAGGCTTGTTATATTACTATCATAGACTGTAGTTATATCAGCTTTGGCTGAGATATTGGTGGGCATTCAAGTCCAAAGTATGCATTAGGTAAAGTGGAATGAGTAATGTTTGGGATGATGATAAGGCATGATTGTTATTAATCTTTTTGTACTTACAGAGACTGAGCAATGTTCACTTGCTCCAAGTAGTCTGGCAGTCACAGCTGCTGAAAATATCTATATGTGCTCTGTGCAAAAGACTCTAGTGGACTGTGACTATAAAACAGGAATTCTTCAAACAAAGCAAACGTAACTTCTACTTATTTCCATGGGACTAATAATTCACATGAGCCTGTAACTTACTGAAAGTTATTCTTCCTGTATTTCATGCAGCTTGTATGGTACTGAAGCATACAACATCATAGTGACTGCAAAGCCCACATGCCTTCAATGTCATGTACCAGTTTGAGGAACACGTGCATTTATAGTGGGGACAGAAGCAGCTGAAAGAACTTGGGTCAAACAAGCTGGTAAGGGAAGCCTGTTTTGGCAGAAATGTTGTCAGTCCTGTGGCTGAACAACCAACACTGTTCTCAGACCAAGTCCAGCTGTTAAACACTATCACACTACGAGAAGTGGCACACCACAGCCAATTATCATTATAGTGTGCTGGATCTACATCCCATAGATCTTTTCCAGTCTTCACCTTTTATGCAAGCTCTTCGGCTCAGGAAAATTTGTAGTTTTCCTGCCTCAGCAAGAAGCACTCAGCAGTGTTGTAATTTCTTACTGCAGCAGAATGACTGCAAACTGAATTTGCATATTTGCCATACCTGCTGCACTATACCTTTTTTATGCTATAGTCATTGCATTTCTAATTTTGCTAAATGTTTACCAGTATACATAAGAATGCATGTTATCCCTGGGAATTCTTGTTCTTCAGTTGGATGCATTTAAACACCCCTCTGGAGGTCATAGTCAGGCTGTTTTGCCATAGGTTAAACATTACCAGCTACAATGTAATGGCACATTTTCAAGCTTTCCAAGGGTAGCAAAGCCAGCCTACACCTATTAGGGTGCCCTGAAACACTGTTGAAGAGTGCTGTGTTTAAAGTCAATAGCAAAACACAGTCAGATCAGAGCTTCAGAAAGCCTCAGTGTTAGTTTTCTTTATGTTGGACTTCACAGGAAATTAGTTGAAAAAAGAAATTGGTGGTGTGTGCTCTGGATCTAGCTCTGGTAAGACAATGTAAAAACAGTATTTTTTTTTTAATTAAAAACCATATCAACAAAAAACCAACAACAAAACCAACCAACCAAACCAAAAAAACCAACAAAACCAAACAAACAAAAAACCCACAGCAAACCCTAGTCCCTTTGCTAGGAGCATTGTACTCTGGTAATTCTTTGAGTGAATTGACACCAATGATGCAGTCATTAAAAAAATGAACAGGTCTCTACAAAGTGAGGAGAATTTAAGCTATTGGATAGTGATCCCTTGAAATTACTTGTGGCCACCTGTCACTGTGGTCACTGACAGTGGAGGAAAGTATTTTGTTGACAGCTACACATTATTTGATCAACTACATTTTTTTCAGTCCAACAAATATTGAGGACTCTTTAACAAGCCTCTGGGAGATAGTAGACAGCCAAGAAACAACTGAAGGGAGAGAAAATGAGAGAGAAAAAAAGGAGAAAGAAAATCCTTCCTGCAAAATACATTGTATTCTACAACTGGGCTGTGACCGATCTCCTGCATCTGCACTTATGAACAGAAGGTTGGTTCTTAATATGACAGGATCATGCTCTCTCCAGACTGGTGCTGCCTTTCAGAATAGGCAGGATAAATTTGATGGCCTAATGGGCTACCCTCTTTCCTTGAAGATCCAGAGTTCCCATGCTTTCATCAACATGACATTGATACAAAGTGCCTTTCATTCTCCCAGACCTTTACACAATTATTTGTTCATTGCACCCCTCACTAAGTGCTAACCCGCATAAAAGAGGCAGGAGCTGCTTCTTTACATCAAGCAACAGAAGAGTCTGATTTCTAAGGATCTGGGATTATAACTTCGGTAGTGGTCCATGTTGAGAGGAAAATCTGAGTGACTGAGCAGTTAAGAGTGCATCACAATGCAAATGCACAGAGGAGCACAGTGAAGATTATTAGAATAACCTTAATTCTGCCTTCTTTACCCTTGGAGTGCTTAACTTCAAAGCATTATTTTTCTTTTAATGCAGGCCTTTGGCAGTTGCACTATTTCATTGACTGGCAAGCCAAAGAGAACTATTATAATCATCTAATTTGACCTCCTATATAAAACAGGACATAATGTCACTTGCTGCTTTTACTTAAAGCCAATTAACTGGTGTGTGACTAAGCATGACTTTCAAGGCATTCATTTTTACACTTGAGGATTTCAAAAGATGGAGAATCCATTAGTTTTCTTGCTGATTTGCTCCAACAGTTAATCACTCCCTCTGTTTAAAAAAAAATGTATGCTTCATTGCCTATCTGAATGGTTTCATGGTCTCAGCTTCCAGCTATGGGCAATTCAGGTCTTTTGTCTTCGGACTAAAGATCCCTTTATTCACTCACTATTTTCTGTCCATTAAGTCAAGTAAGTGTCTTAGCTGCTGTAATCAAATCATCCTAATGCATTCTTGTTGAGGAAGCTAAACAGCTTGTGCTTTTAAAGTCTTTGTCTGCAAAACACTTCCTGCAGCCCTCCAAATAATTTTAAACTTCTTTTCTGTTCCTAATACTTTTTCTTGCATCTTTTTCAGAGCATGGGAACCAGGACTGTGTTCAACAGCAAATGAGAGACTGATACAGTCATGACTCCACCAACCAAAACTATGCAGACCACCTCCTTATCTCAGCTTACCCATACATATATATATATATACACATATATCCATAGGTATTCTTGTGCAAAAATTACACAGCCTCTTTGGGATAAGTACAGACCTGTCACATGAAGGACATTCATTTTATATTATATCTGTTACTTCCCATTTTGTAAAATATGAAATACAGAAAAACAAATTCACCCAGCAACAAGGCCTGCTGCCACCAATAGTAAAAGTACAAGCAGAGAGTAAGAGGAATGCTCTACCATGGGACCTGCCATGACTTCAAGCCCAGGATCCATTGTGGAAACACTGGTCCTTGCTCCAAGGATGCTCTTAGCAGTCTAAGCTGGGTGGACCCTGCTGATACTGCTGCATTTACCAGACGTGTGCCAGTCCAGCCTTAGATTTGACCTTCATACTTCTGTGTTATTTTCTTTCCATACCATAGCTTTTCCCCTTTTGTTTCTCTTCTCTGTGTGAGAAGTATTTGAAGCTACCAGATAAGACTCCCTCTTCTGCAGTGTTCCTATAACTGTGTGGCCAAAACCATCAGCAAAATGTGATATCTTAAACACCTGTAGGGCTAGTGCCAACTAGTTGTACCTCCGAGTTGCCTGAATGCAATGTGTCAGACTTGTTCTTCCAAAACAGAAAGGTTGTAAGCATGAGGAAGCACCAGAAAAACTTCGTTTTCTATGTTTGCTATTGTTTTATGTATGCCTGTCATTAGAAGGTAATTAGAAGGAAGCTAGTTTGAATAACTGATGCTACAGACCATTAGAATTAATTCTTTCTCCAGGACAGTTAATGCCACCTTTAATACAACTGTAGAAACTCTCAGTTCAGGGAAGAGAAGTGGATACTGAAGTTATTCCTTCTTTTTCTGTACTTTTAATGACTGACAACGAAGTTGCATGTTTGTCCATGGGACTGAGAAAGTTGTAAAGCCAAATCTTAATTCCTTAATGTTTTATGACATCAAGATAACTCTTTTAGCTTTCTAGGCCCATTTATTCCCTCAAAATGAATCAAACTCTTCTCCCATTATCTAAATCTTTCTTATTCTTGAACAGGTTACAATCAATGATATTTAACAATTCTGACAGAGCACTGAGCTTTTTTGCCTCTAGCCTGAATCCAGCTCGATTCAAATGTTTTCCTCTAGTTATGTGTTATTGGTGATGCATTTGAAATTGATCTTTAATGACTTCTCTATTAGATGAGATCAGTTCTGATTTCAACTTCCATTATCATAAAATAATTTCCATGCTTTCTACAAATATTTGTATTCAATAGTGACATCAAAAATGCATGTGTTGACAGGCTAAAATCTTTCTGATCTCCTTGGGGGAAAGTGCTGATGAAGGCTTGATATGTGCAAACTAGAACAGTCAGAGGAAGTGCTTTCCATTTTAAAATTTGCACTTTCTAAAAAGTGCAACTTCATGGTTATTAGCAAATGTGCAGAAAACCCCATTATTACAGATCAAATCAGAGTAGAATAATGAGAAATATAACCAAATCTTAAAATACCTTCCACTACCCCTCCCTTCTTCCCAGGCTCAACTTGACTCCAGATTTTCTCTACCCCCTCCCCATCCAGCAGCACAGGGGGATAGGGGAATAGGGGTTGTGGTCAGTTCATTGTGCATTGTCTATGTGGCTCCTTCTTCCTCTGGGGAAGGACTTCTCACATTCTTCTAGTGCTGCAGTATGGGTTCCCTCCCATGGGAGACGGTCCTCAATGAAATTCTCCAGAATGAGTCCTTCTCACAGGCTGCAGTTCTACATGAACTGCTCCAGCCTGGGTTCCCCATGGGGTCACGAGTCCTGCCAGCAAACCTGCTCCAGTGTGGGCTCCTCTTTCCATGGGGCCATAGGTCCTGCCAGGACCCTGTTCCAGCACGGGCATCCCATGGGGTCACAGCCTCCTTCTGGCACCCACTGGCTCCAGTGTGGGGTCCTCCATGGGCTGCAGGTGGAGATCTGCTGCACTGTGGACCTCCACGGGATGCAGGGGGACAGCCGGCCTCACCGTGGTCTGCACCATGGGGCTTAAGCACCTTCTCCCCTCCTTCACTGGCCTTAGTGTCTGCAGGGCTGTTTCACTCATTCTCACTCCTCTCTGCAGCTGCTGCTCCACAGCAATTTTTTTCTGCTTCTTAAATAAGTTATCCCAGAGGCACTACCACTGTCGCTGATGGGCTTGGCCTTGGCCAGCAGCAGGCCCATCTTGGAGCCGGCTGGCATTGGCTCTATCAGACATGGGGGAACTTTCTAGCAGCTTCTCGCAGAAGCCACCCCCGTAGCCTCACTGCTAAAAAAACCTTGCCGCACAAACCCAATACACTCGGTAACGAAAACTCCACCTCAAAGAAGAGTTAAATTGTTCCCCTCTGCCCATTACCACACCAGAAGACCATTCATCCAAAAAAATTTGCCTGCCCTACTTACACAAATAAACTGTACATCATGTAAATAATGCGCAGAATGGCAGTCTCCTCTGTTAGCTGCATACTGAAAGACTCTGCGTTGAACATGAAACATGGCTGAAGCTGAAATCACCACGCTAGTCTTACAGAACCAGATGGTGTAAGTGGTCTGTAAATCAAAAATATACCTGACCTGTGAATGAGAAATCTGTTCTTTCTGATAGATCAGGCATGAGGAAGCTGTTATACCCTTGTGGACCAGTTGTCCCTTAGGAGCATGTTTATAGCATTAGCAGGTCTGCAATACAAACAGGAATCAAGCACAGAAGTAGCTCTTGCGTAGTATTAACTAATTCACCAAAATGCCTTCTATTCCCCTTATAATGCATGTTACACACTTCAAAGTCCAGAAATACCCATGTTAAGATTGAATGTGTAATTTTAAGCTTTTGTTCACTTGATACCGTCTTTACTTAGGATGAAGGATCCAAACAGATGTAGTGCTCTTTCTTTCTCCTCTAGGAGTTCTTGCGTCTGCTCAGTGTTCTCTTTCCACTGGGTGTTGTGGCTGACAGTACTCACTGCTGCTCCCTAAAGCCTCTACCTGTGGCACTTCTTAGCTTCAGCACCAGAGTGCAGGATCACAGCTGAGTAAGGCAGGAAAATAATGGCACAAGAGCAAGGAAACACAGAGAGAACATTGTGGGAGAGGAAGAGAAAGTAAAGTTTCATCATATTCCTCTGGAACTTGATGCCAAAAGGTGGCATCCATCTTCACTCACTGTCTATATGGTTTCAATCAAAGATGTCAAGCAGAGTCAAGAAATGGTCCTAGAGAATGGTAACTGACTGAGGCAGAAGGAGGAAAAGGAAAAATGAGAGGATGGTGGGGATATAGGGAAGAAACAGGGACAATACAGAAATTGAGTGCAAACCCCAAACCATGAAGAAATATACCAGAAAAGAGGTAAGAGGAGGAAGACAGAGGCAGAGGGACAGTCCAACAGGGACAGTAAAAAGGCGTGTAAAATTATGCAACTTACAGCTAGACCTGACTATTTTGCTTAGAAACAAAGAGAATGTGGACAGCCTTGTGCATGCACAGAGCACGAACTGCTGCGTTCATGTGACCACATCTCTGACCTACCACAACTTTCGACAAACGTATCATTATGTGTTACTAAACACGACTAGATACACATCACTTGAATTAATTGGCAATAAAAGTATGTAATCAAGATGCTCTTCTACTTAGAATACAACACTATTAAATAATATTTTAGACATCAGGGTTTCCAGAGAGGACTTGCGTCTCTTCTGGTTCAGGTGCAAATTGTGAGTGCTGTTCAGTCATTTGGGTGGGGTGATGGCCTCTCACCATCTCTTGCTGTTCGTCCAGCTTAGCTGAGGGTCGTGCTGCCAACCTTCACCATCTATTCCCTGCTTCTCCTCCTTTGTCTCTACTAGTCCCTCTTTTGGGGGGATGCTTGAAAATACAGAAGTAAATGATGCAAAAACATTACTAACTTGTACACAAATTTCTGCTGGGAAATTTGCCAGGTTGCTATGGGAAACACACACTGCAAGGAGCATCTGTTCCCTGACTGTCCTCCTCTGTCCTAGTGCGTTCACTTACACTCTCCGGAGGCTGACGCAGACCGTCCTTGCTGACACATGGGAATACGTGAAAAGGCTCTGCAATTCCCATTCACAAATATAGGACGTTTTGTACCTTCATTTTCTTTCGCCCGCTCAGTCCAACAAGAAATCTGACCCATGAAAAGTAAACACGGAAAAAGCTACGTCCTTGTGCGATGACTGTGTCTGCAAAACCAAGATACAATTTCAATAGAAGAAAACTGGCCGTAACATTGCAATGTTTGTACAACTGGTTGTAACTCATACAGACATACAGAAGAAACCACTGACATTCATTTTAAAACGAATTGCCACTTAGAACACATGAGATGCAAACCTTCAGCCTTTCCTGTGCGCTATCTCCCACGCCTCACACGTGGTTGTAGAAAGTGGCACTTGTCATTCTTCACTCCCATTACACAATTTTCTAAACAAGTGCAGCCTACAAAGGGCTCTTTTTCCCCACAGATATCCCTGCAATCCAAACAGTCTGGAAACAGCCTGTTGGTTCAGCATTCCACAGTGCCTACAGTCTGACTCATCAGATAAGAAAACAGCAAAACTACTTCAAAGCCCAGATGTTAATCTGTGTTAGCTGGGCACAGGATAATTTCATAGAGAACGACTCAATAGGAAGAGTGTTTCAGTCACATCCAAGATCAGGACATTTTTTTCTTCCTGGTTACGCGTTTTCTACAGAAGGGTGTACTGCTGGAAAATAGGCTGGAAACTTGCTTTTTGATACTTGCTTTTGCAACTGCCGTGACTACCTATGTTATCGCACAGACATGCTAGTGGAGATGTGTTTTCTTAATCTTATGCTTCACCTTCAATAATACATCTTTGCAATCCTGGGTCTTTCCAGCAGAAATTTCTGTATCCTTTACCTTCTCTTTTCTTTCCAAAACCTAGTGCAACACACCCACATGCAGACCTGTTCTCATGCTTCAGTTTTATACATGCAGCTATTGTAGCTATGCTTTTCACGCATCAGCACCCAAGACAACTTGTAGGCTCCTCTGACACCTTTCAGCATAGGGTGTTCATGGGACGTACAGGGCCCGTGTTCACAGGTGCACTATAGACTAGCAGGTTTCACCAGAAACCTGGATTCTCATGTGACACTGATTTCTATTTCTTGCCCACTTCCGCCACTCAGACAAATTAATCATGGGGAAATAGGTAATTGCCTCACAGGCATTAGTTCAAATAAGCCACTTATTAGCAACTGCTTGAACTGCACCTGCAATATTATTATTATTATTATTATTACTATTACTACTACTACTACTACTACTACTAATAATAATAGCTGGTACTGCTAAATTTTAACATTCTTTGTTCCTGCTGCTCACTGGACACACTTTATAATGTTATCTACAGCATTTACAATCCGGCAGCGTTCCAGCACTTCCACACAGAAGCGAGTGAGTCCATCTCTCAGCTCGCAGGCTCACCAGACAGTCAACTTCAGACCACACGGCAAATACCTGGGACATCATATGTAATGAAAAATATGACACAGTTAGTAACAATGCTTTATTTTTCATTCTCCACAATTCATAGTTAATACGACTGGACAGTGAATATACCCTTCCTCTATTTTAGTGTCTCAGTGATACAATTTGAAACACAGCACACATTCAGAAAACACAGAAAAGCAGAGAGAAAAACCAGCCAGCCACGCAAAACCTTTCCCATGGTACCATGCTTTTCTCTGCCAGATGATTAGTTGCATTACAGGAAAACCTGACCCTAAATATGAAGTGTATCCATACTGTGCCAGGCACTGTGCAGATGGGGCACAGACTGAGAGCATAACAAAAGGAAGAGGTGTAATTTGCAGGTCAGAGTGTGACATGTTTCTCAAGACTAATAAGGTTATCACAGGAGCGTCGAGGCACCGTCAGAGAAAGAAACAACACATCATGAAATTATAAAAGGAAAGTTCCTTCCACACTGGAGGGAATCGTGTAGCATTCAGAAATATTTAAAGATTTAAGACAGTTAGTTCCAACTTTCGAATGCAAATCATCTATGTTACTACAAAAATAAGCCTGGCAGTTTTGACTATCCAGGCAAAATATGGATTTCATTTTATTACATCTAAAAGTGGGTAGAAAAAATATTTTTAAATCAATAATTTTTTAAAAAGGAGTGATGCAGCTGGACAACAATTCACTATGTATATCAGTGCATTTTACAAAAACAACACAGTGACTCAGGAAGGGGCAGGAGTTACCCACCTGACAAAAAAGTCACTATGTTTCTCCCAGAGGACGATTACACTATTCCAGTAACTTGTTTATACTGCTGTAGTTTTCAATACAAGCAGGTATTATACTGAGACTTCACTTTTTCTAGCAGAACCGCTGCATTTTACACTAACAGCAACATTTTAACATTTATCCACAAATTATTTCACTGTGCCATCAAGCTAGCATCTCATGAACTGGGTTTGTAAAGAGAAATCGGAGGTTGAAGATGAGTAGTGCAATAATAGCTCTTATTTCTTTCTAGAGACAGTGTGATTTCTCTAAAATTCAAGCCCCCAGATGTTTAAGCAACTGAAGACAGGTGCTGGCGTGCAGCGGATTTTGATGGGCACCCGCGTTTGCCTCCCTGTGACACGCAGAGGACACGGCAGAGCCGGAGGGGCAGAGTCGCGCCCCTGCCCTTCAACCACCGCCCGTGCAAGAGCGCGGCAGTTACCGCAGCAGCGACAACCGCTTTTGAAAAATGCCGCCCAGATTACCCGCCGGGCCGCGGGGCCCCGAGGAGCCGCCAGCCGCGCGGGCTCCCGGCTCCTTCCGGAGCGCCGTGACACCGGCCTGGCGGGCGCGGGCCCCGCGCACAGCCCCGCGCGCAG
>VWYH01003431.1:75067-226555 GCA_013399365.1 Pampusana beccarii
CGGCGAGCGGGCCGCGGCGCCCGGCAGGACTGAGCCCCGGCGGGAGCCTGCCTGCGCCGCCTCCTCGCCGGCGGGTGCATGGAGCAGGCGTGCGCCCGTCTGCCTCTGCGGTGACGAGCACGGCAGCCAGCGCCGCGGCGGTGCGCCTCCAGAGCCGGGAGAGCGAACGTGGCGGGCACCGAGCCTGCTGCGGGCGGCGGCGGCAGGAGCTGCACGAACAGTTACAACCCCAGACATATTTCCGCCCCGTTCCCATGGTGGTAACGGCACTGTGAAAAGTGTGTGTGTGTAGGAATGATTAGCATTACCCCACCGAATAAGTAACCCAGCGGCAATGGAGTTTTTCCCTGCCTCGCCTCAGTGCTGGAGGTACTTCGGTCAAGTGCCCACAGTGCTCCACTCGCAGAGTGGTAACTTTGTTTCTTTCACCGATTACACAGCCCCGTTCACTCAGCAACAATGTTACCAGCCAATTACTTCTATAATTGGTTCTCGCTTAGTAAATCTCCGCAGAATTGCAGCAAAATTGCATGTTGTTTAACAAAACAGGGTGGGATTGCTGCTAGGTTATTAGCACTGATGCTTTCCTGTTTGCTTAAAAAGCAAGCAGCTTTTTCCCTAGCTTGTAAAGATCTCTAAACGGGTCCTTTTGAAGTAGTTGTTCTGCCTTCTTTGGTGCTGCACTGGTACATTATCCTGGGACGGTAGATCCAGACAGGCCAGAAAAATACATTGTGTTTCTTGTGGCTGGTGGGTTGTTTTGTTTTGATTTCCGTTGTTCGGTTTTGGTGGGGGTATGTGTTTTTGTTTTGTTTGGGTGTTTTTCTTTCGTGTATTTCAAATATCTATGCACTTCCTGTCTGGCTCTATTAACACCTGGTTGTGTAGGACTAAGAACATAATTTTGGCTTTCCTTAGATTTTTTTTGGTCAATGACATTAAATGCTGAGATGTCAAAACTGTAAAGGTATTTGTAGGGAGCCGAGTGTTTCCGTACTGTGTTAAACACCAAGCGACAAGAGTGGAAGTTGCATACCTGTCAGCTGCTTCCATTTCATATATGGTCATGCATAAATTTTAATGTAGAAAAGTCATTCCCAGTATCTCCATGCTGGGTAATGGAGAGAGAGGTGTCTGAACCAAATATTAAATCTCCCTCCTCTTTACTGCATTTTCTGCTTCACAATTAGGTCCCTGTGGGAGACTGGGATTGAATAATTTAAATTAAGTGTTTTGCATTATCCTTCTGCTGTTCAAGTATCTCCACTGTTTGAAGGTCTGGTACCCTTGGTGTCTCTTTCCCTGGTCCCGGGTGTGCACCCATCCAGAGTCCAGTGTGCTGTCCTTTGCTCTGCTTGACAGACCCTCTGCTGGGCTTGCTGAGCTCAGTAATTAAGCAGAAGACTAATCACCTTTCTGATAGATTGGTTACTGGGTTGACTCTGTTGATTCCAGGGGTGTCAAACTCATTTTCACTGGGGGCCACATCGGCCTTGGGGTTGCCTTCAAGGGGCCAAATGTCATTTTAGGACTGTGTAAATGTAGGAGTAGTTACATTTATACGGTCCTGAAATGACATTTGGCCCTTTGAAGGCAACCGCGAGGCTGATGTGGGCCCCGGTGAAAATGAGTTTGACACTCCTGCCGTAGAGTTTCTTCATACTTTTAAATCTAGTGTCAGGTAAGTAGCAGGGAAGTAGAGTCAGGAACATGAAGGAGTCAGAGAAATGAAGGAGCCAGAGAAAAATAAACACATAGTTTATGACAACAGTGCTACCAGTTCGATTTATGCAGTCATCTGTAGAATCAGCCTAAATAACTGGGCATTTTAGCAGTGCATTTTGTATCTTTTTAAATAATTGAAAATGCTGTATTTTATCTCACTAATTTAACCCAGGTTTTCGAATACATTTTATAATTTCTTAAAATGTTATTATCTTCCTGTCTTTCAGGCTGAAGGTCGCCCATTGTAAGGGTTAATCATCTGTCACATATTTAATAATCATTTGTTTAGAAAATTTCCTGCATTGTTCATGGTAAGGCTTATATTTGATATTTCACACTTAGTTTGTTATGCTGACAGGTTTAGAATATTTCTTATACATTTTTAGTATTAATCAGAATACATGAACATTTCCTTTAGCTATAAGAATGACTTCTACTGAAGTTGGACCATACATTTACTCAGAATTGTAACTCCACAGGGAAGTTTCCAATTTTGAATGATTGAATCAATAAATATTTGAATAAATTACTATATTGATAAAAAAAAACTTTTACAAATCGCTATGTGTCCTGTAAAGTGTATAACCTATGGAAAGGCCTTTATGTATTCACAATTTTAAAAGAACTTTAAGAGTAATACTTTTATAATCAGAAAGGATTTTTCTGGTCATATTAAGAAAGAATTTTATCTGGCAATTGTTTTAGTGTGTGACATCAACTGTCGGGATTTTATGACTTAGACTACTTAATAAAAACTACAAAACTTTCCCTTGCTATTTTACAGGAGTTTTTCATCAGTATGTCTGAAACCATTAAGTATAATGACGACGATCACAAAACTGTGTTCCTGAAAACATTAAATGAACAACGTTTGGAAGGGGAATTTTGTGACATCGCTATTGTGGTTGAAGATGTTAAATTCAGAGCACATAGGTGCGTGCTTGCTGCCTGCAGTACCTACTTCAAAAAGCTTTTCAAAAAACTGGAAGTTGATAGTTCATCAGTAATAGAAATAGATTTTCTTCGTTCTGATATTTTTGAGGAAGTTCTGAATTACATGTATACTGCAAAGATTTCTGTTAAGAAAGAGGATGTAAATTTGATGATGTCTTCAGGCCAGATCCTTGGTATTCGATTTCTGGATAAACTCTGCTCTCAAAAACGTGATGTATCTAGTCCTGAAGAAAACACACAGTCCAAGAGCAAGTACTGTCTAAAAATAAACCGTCCTGTGGGTGAACCTAATGATACCCAAGATGATGAGGTGGAAGAAATTGGAGATCATGATGACAGTCCATCAGATGTGACGGTGGAAGGAACTCCACCAAGTCAGGAAGATGGAAAATCACCTACCACTACCCTGAGAGTGCAAGAGGCAATTCTGAAAGAGTTGGGAAGTGAAGAGGTTCGAAAAGTAAACTGCTATGGCCAGGAAGTAGAGCCTATGGAGACAACCGAATCAAAAGACTTAGGATCTCAGACCCCTCAGCCTTTGACATTTAATGATGGCATAAGTGAAGTGAAAGATGAACAGACACCAGGTTGGACCACAGCAGCTGGGGATATGAAGTTTGAGTATTTGCTTTATGGTCACAGGGAACACATTGTGTGTCAGGCTTGCGGTAAGACTTTTTCTGATGAAGCACGACTGAGGAAACATGAAAAGCTACACACTGCTGATAGACCATTTGTTTGTGAAATGTGTACAAAGGGCTTTACCACGCAAGCTCATTTGAAAGAACACCTGAAAATACACACAGGTTACAAGCCTTACAGTTGTGAGGTATGTGGAAAGTCTTTCATTCGTGCACCGGACCTTAAAAAGCATGAAAGAGTTCACAGTAATGAGAGGCCATTTGCATGCCATATGTGTGATAAAGCTTTCAAGCACAAGTCTCACCTCAAAGACCACGAAAGAAGACACCGAGGAGAGAAACCTTTTGTCTGCAGTTCCTGCACTAAAGCATTTGCTAAAGCATCTGATCTAAAAAGGCATGAGAACAATATGCACAGTGAAAGAAAACAAGTTACTTCAGCCAATTCCATCCAGAGTGAAACAGAACAGTTACAGGCAGCAGCTATGGCTGCAGAAGCAGAGCAGCAATTAGAAACGATAGCTTGTAGTTGAAAACTAAAGCATAAACTTTATCAGAAATAATATAAGAAATTAAATTGAACAAAATCTATTGTTGGTATACATTTCGACGGAGAATTATCTTTTCAAGAAAACATATTTTTAGAGGATTTGAATGCTGCATAGCAACACATAGCATTGCTTGGTTAGGTATTTTAGAACATTTCAGAGATGGGAATTCTTAGAATACTAAATAGTTTTGTCTTCATTAGCAGTATAATGTACTAACACCCAATTTAATTTGAGAATATGATCAAGTTCTCTGTAAAACAGGAATCATCACTGGCTGATGTTTTGTTTTATCCAGTATGGAAAGCTGCATACAATGCAGACAACTAGATCAGTAAGTTTTGTTTAAAAGTGCTGAGATCTCAGAAAATAACAGCTATAGAAAGGAAATACTAGTTTTTCATAATTTTAAAAACTGGTATACCTACAATTTTTGAGAAACTGATGTTGATTCCCTAAGCTTTTTAATTCCTCTTTTTTTTTCACATAGTATAGGTGCTAGAGGTTGGTACAACAGACTCTAAGGGGGGATGGTGATCAAAATGGAATTGCTTCTTATTCCATTCCCTCGGATATCCTCTTATTTTAATCAAGGTAGCAGGCTTAATGAACTACTTGCTTTCTGAAAACGTGGCATTATTCACAGTGGTCCTGACCAGCAAAGCAGAAGGATTGTGGCATTCACCAATCCGTTCTGTGGGCAAAAGAGTCTGCCTCGTTTGTTTCTGTCTTCACTCTTATACAGTCCCCTGGAGATATGGGACAGAGCCACAAAGGAAAAAGGTGCAGCATGGAGGAGGAGATATTTTTGTTACTTGGACCCAGCAGAAATTAGTTAAAGCTAATGCAGCCCGAGGCTCTAGTTTTTATTATTCAGTTTTCAGTTCACCCAGCCTAGCAGACTTGAGACAAAGGAGTGTTTCTGGCAGCACGGGAGGATTAGCTGCACTGGTGAGTGTTGGGCATCACAGCCAGACCTCTGCAGCTGCGGAGCATGGCCATGGGCTATCGCACACCTACCCACAGTGTTCATGCTGGGTTTTGTCATGGTGGGTCGTACCTGCCTGTTCATGTTTAAAAACTTCCACCTTCTGGCACACCACCTCTCAGCAAAAGGGAGATTTCAGTGAGTGATCTCAGTCATCATTGATCTAGAATCAGTGTTCGCTAATAGTCTGTTACTTAGAGTTGCCTATTTTTTTTTTCAGACAAGCTGGGGTAGATGCTGCCAATTTAACTGTTAACTCAATCAACAAAATATCTGGTCCTTGGATTGCAGTCTGCTATGTGTAGTCAACAAGAGAAGACACAACAACAGCGGTAGTGTAATCCAAAAGGATATGGAGCATTTATTTTGAATTTGTAAAGACTACAACTGTTGTCAAAACTTCTTTTGAAGTTGGAATGGGAAAAAAAACACATGTTCTTGGGCACATGGATGGATAACATTGGTCACTTGCGATACTTATAGTATATGAAAGTGTTAGACCATTTTCTGGTAAGTTACTGTGTGGTAGATCACATCTTGCTTTTCAAAACGGCAATTGAAAATAGCATTTTTGGAACTGTTATATGGAACTTTTATTATTGTTTTTTTGTTTGTTTGGGTTTTTTTTACAGCTACATTTTATTCATGTACTCATCATGTTAAGAAGTTATCTTGAAATGCCAATAATTATTTGAAAACTGGTCTGTAAATAAAACATGAACTTAATATTTTAGAAAATGTAAACTTTGGACCTTTACCAATATATTTTTTTAAAATGTTACTTCATTTTACATTCAGTAATATTAGTTTGTAAACAAACTATACATTTTGTATCTGTGCAACATCAGAGGATGTGTATTCATTGCATTTTATTGGTTCTCTTGAGGAACATGATAAATGACCATTGTTAAAATGTTTTACTGTATATGATCATAGATATAAAGATAGTAGGTCCCAAATGGGATCTACTTTTTTTTTCCTAAATATATTAGTCTTGCTATGTTTTCTTATTTAAAGTTGCGTTCCCTCTTTCTTAGATTATTAAGTTGTGGTTGATAAGTTTGTATAAAACAGATCCGTTGTGATAAGCGTTCAAAAGAGTAAAAGATGAAGTAAATTTTCCCTAGGTCTCCTGTGCTGAGTGTAAGAAGTAATGAACTTAAATTACAGCAGTGAACATTTGCATTAGACATTAAGAAAAACTTTTAGAGAATTGAATAATGAAACATTAGAACAGAATGCCTGAGGAGGTACTGCAGTCTCCACTGGCGCTGATATTCAGGAATGGGTTAGACAAACATCTGATAGGAATGTTTTAAATATAGTTAATTCTGCCTTGAAGCTGAGGGGTGAGTTAAATAACCTCTCAAGAAGAGCATCTCTAACTTGGGTTTCTTTGGAAAGTAATAAGTGAACACGAAGCTCACTGGGACAGCAAGACACTTGAGCAGAAAGGTAGAGCTCAAGACTTACAGTTAAGGAAAGTTGCCCTCTGACATTTGAGCCCAAGCAATCACACTGTGAATTTGAAATTGTTATAGAAAAGCAGTCTTGCATTATCTGAAAGTGTGATAACATTGTGTTTTACATCAGAGTAAATTCTGCTATTGTTAAAGCTTACAGCTGTAAGAGGAGGTTACAATTGTGAGGGCTGCATATTTGTAGCTTTTTAAAACTGGGGTGGATTGACGTTACACATACTCTTAATACAAATGTGCAGAGGGAAGAACATTGCGTGTTCCTTGGAGAGGCATAAACACATTACATCAGACTTACATGAGACTTACTCTTAACAGTCTGTCATAGGAACAAATTCTGTGAAACCAATGGAATTGCTCCCATGTCAAAGGTTTTGAAAGGGGCCTTGGCCTCTTACTGTTTTTTAGCTGCTTAAGAGTTAGAAAACTGCTGTATGTTCCTGAGACTGACAATAACAATATTGATCAAGAAGGCAAAAGCTCAGTTATTTTTGTGAAGTTGAGAATTTTAGTGGCATTTTCTACTACTGCTATCTGTTTTAGGGATGTGAACGTACCTTATTTTTTCTTTTTTTGAAAGACAACAAATAATTTTTTCTTCCCGATTGTTTTTATCAAGACAGGGAGTAGGCCTAGAATACGTAAGCTTAAAGTTTTGGAGAAGGTTTCAGAAAGAAAGTGTGGAGGTACCCTTAGCTGTACATTATGGTTAATGTGTTCTAAATTAATCCTGTTTGTTGTGTACATTCTGAAGGGATGTTAGCTGATGTGGATCTGTCTGTGCAGTTCAGGGAAATCTGTCTTAAGATGCTACTGTGCCCAGGTTCTCTCCTGTCTGTGCCAGAAGATGCCGTGTACAGAAGCAGATGTATGTCATCTCCAAGACACAGAAATTTTCCAGCATGATAAACTATAAGCCATGAGCTGTGTTGATCAAGGAATGGGCAAATTTTTATTTTTGCTCTTGCAAGGATGGGAACTTCTTTTAGAGCTTATGAGACAGTGGATGAGATTCTGTCCAGTTAATGGGAATTTTGCTGTTGACTGTATTTGGGCCAAACTACCCTTATATTCCTAACAAGGTGTCCAACAATGGGCTAATTAGCTAATTGTTGTGCATGCAGGAATGACAGAATGCTATAGAAACATAGATGGCTAAAATAACATTAGATATTCATTGTTTGTCTCAGAATTAAGTAGCAAAAGTATCCTGCATGGCATTAGTCCTAAACATACGCTTCTCCATCTATGCTTTGTGAAATTACAGTCAGTCCTGTCAAGTCAGTCAGGTGAACAAGTGGCTTCAGTGGAACTCTCTGTGCATTGGAATTAATGTATGAATAGGTGTTTGCATGACCAAGGCTTACACGTATAAAATGCAACAACATGTCAGCTGATGTGAAATGAAGTCCTGGTGACCCAAATGGGTCTATAAGGTCAACACCAGCTGAGATGCTAAACCGAAGTCTTCTCAGTTGCAAGTAAATACTAAAGAAGTATAACAATTTAGTTAAAAGGCTTTGTGCTCGTAAGACTAACTAACTTAGAGTGAAAAGAAATATTTGAAATAAGAACTTTTCTGTGGTCTTAACTGTGTGTTCTTAAAAATAGGGTGATTTTTTTGTAAAGATCAAAAGGAACAAGGAGAACACATTTTGAACTGTGGTATCTGATTCATTTCTGATCCAGATTGTGTTAGACGTGGGTATGTTGCTGATTATTAGGCACAATTCAGTTTGGAAACTAGAAGTTCAGGAAAAAATACCTTCCAGCCCTCTCTGCTTCCCATCCCTTCTTCTACACACCCTTCTTATCAACATTTAAGCAAACATTAGAAAATGAAGCAATTCACAGTTGAGTACATATGTTTTCAGTTTCCTGCTTTAATCTTTTAGAAAGGTTTAGACCCAGACAGGAGAGTTTTAAAGGTTGCTGTGTGAAAGAAAATGCCACATGCTGACTTCAGTAGCAAAAGTTTGAGGAGTTCAGCTTCTCTTTATTCATGTAAGGTCCAGAACACTAAATACACCTCAAAATCTTGCCATTTAAGTACCCAAACTGGAGTTCTTTTGAGGATTGGCCCCCAGTTTTCTAATCTAGAGATTGTCTTTATGTTTCCAGTGAAGGTATTTAAATTAATAGAGCTGGGTGAGTTATAGAATAAAATAGCAGATCATAGGGGCAGATTATCTATTATTCAATCTCTTATCAATTTAGATATGTGTCCATCTTACAGAAGAGAAAAAGCATTTCTGAAACAAAGTACATCTACCGCTAACAGCATATGACTTTCCTGAATGTAAACATTTACATATCAGTACAGATTAGGATAAATCTAGCTAGAAGAAAAAGACAGATCTAAGGAATTTCATCTTATTCAGTTAGTTCATAGGTTGCACCAGTATTCCCAATCAGTCAGAAATGTGGAAGTTTTCATTAAAAATTCCATTACAGCAGTTGATCTGTCATTTGTCTCTATATAGATCTAAACCTATTATGATAACATTCTTATTAATTTCAGAACAGATGGAGGATTTCCATGAATAGATTTTGTGTCATAAAATTGAGACATCTCAGGAATGATTTTAAAATGTAGTACAAGAAATCTGAAATAATAGAATAGCTAAAAATAGTGATTTATACAGTATTTATATGTTTTAAATGTTCTTTTTACTTTTTTATTTGCAGACCCTGCTCCGTTAGATATTTATAGAACTCTGAAACTTTATGAGCTTCAGTGGTTCTAATATGAACAGCATTAGAGCTCTTTAAAATAGAAATAGGCTTTTGAAGTCTTATTGGTTTTTTAATACTCTGTAGCTGAGTATCTAATTTTTTTTACATAAACTTGAAAAAAACGTGAAGACCATATGAATAAAGTTGTACCACATCTGACCTGTTCAATATATGGATATCAAAAAGTGTGGCCAAAGCAGAGCTTCTGGATACCTGTATCCCACATTCCTTCCAAGATATATGTATATATACACATGTATATATGTAGAAGTCTGTAGTTCTTGAAAGAACACAAGTTTGTAAAACAAGTGGCACTGGCAAGAATCTGAAATTCTTACTGAATGGGAATTCCAAATGTATTCTCTTTTTGATAATACTGAGCTGTTTTGAATACGTATATAAGACAGTAACTATGTATTACTTATTATGCTTGTAGATAGATGTAAAGCTGTATTTTAAGGCAGAAGTAAAAGAAATTAATGAGTATACTGCATTGAATATAGATCATCTTTATGAAATCCTAAAATCGTAAGAGCTATGAAAATTGATATCTTCAACTTTTTCCACCAAAGCTAAAGCACTCTTCTGTTTTACAAAAAAAAAACCCAAACAAAAAACCAAAAACAACAATGACAAAAACCCACAAAACAAAACAAACAAAAAACCCCCAAAAAACCCACCTCATAATTTCTGATGCAAAGCCATTCTGTTAAAAACAATAACCAAAAAACCCCAAACCCGACTGTGCTTACATTTGTATTATAGTTTTCTGACCTCCTCCTAGTGGCCTGTTTGTATATTATATTTGAGTAATCTGCATACACAAGTGACTTAGATGTGCAGAAGCTCAATCTCTGGAATATTTTAAAAGACAAAAAATACTCTTAAGCTTTCATTCTTCACTAATAAAGATCTGTTTTTCAGGATCAAGGGTACCACAGGCAGTGCTTGCAGGAGCACACCTCTGTAGTGGCATTGCAGATGGCTCAGACAAGAGAATGTAGTATGGTAGAACTCCATTTTGAGATCAAAACCCCACTTTTTTCTACTCTAGGAATTAGAAGTGGTACCAACACAAGGTCCTGTGTAACTCCAGGCAGGAGTTTGTCTTCAAGGAAAGTTATCAGTTGCCTGCAGATGATTTTTGTCTGTTTTGTACTCATCATCAGCATAATTAGGGTTTACAGAGTTTTCAGGACTATGTTTTAAAAGATATTAGTTGGTTCAATTTTTGCATACTGTTAAGCCTTGTTTACATGTTTCTGTTGTGTTTAATGTTGCATGGGCAAACAGAGAAGCGAATAAAAGAAGAATATACTGTGCAAAATGTTCTAAACATTGCATTTATATTAAACTTAATACAAATTACATGCAAATTTTTATTTAATGCATTTAGAGAAAGTTTAATGCATTTAGAGAAAGTTATATTTAAGAACATGTTTTCACTTGCTTAAGAAGTCACTGGCCTCAGATGATAATTTGTTGATTTGTGTTCACTACCTTAACCTCCAACATTTACTATCAGTGTATAGATTTATTTTTCCTGACTATGAAGGCCTTGAATTATCTGTTCCTACAGCTCTGTTACACTAGAAATATCTAGTTAAACTGACTGTTTATATCTAGGCAGCATTTAATCCTTTTTTCTTTTTTTTTTTTTTTTTACACTAGGGGATCCATCTTTGTATCCCAAATAAGCCCATTATCATTCCCTCCATTTCCTGTCACAAAATAACTGAAGTTTTCTTATGATGTGCTTAGGACATTAAGGAACATTTTCTCAGATGACAATAGGATTTGATCTAATTACTTTGCAAAGACATAAAGTAACTAGAAAGTGGTTTCTTCTGTATGGAAAAATAGTTTACAATGGAATGTTTCTCTGTATTTCAAACCTTAAACGCTATTTTTTAATTTCTATTTGGTATAAAGCTTGCTGCTTTTTTTTTTTTTTTTTTTTTTTTTTTTTTTTTTTTTTTTTTTTTTTTTTTTTTTTTTTTTTTTGAGAATACAGTCTTCTAAAGGCGTTACAAAGAAGGCTTTGTATGGTAAACCTTAATTCTGCCAAAAGTGTGAGTCTCGTTCCTCTTCCCCTGCTTTTCTGCTCACAAAGGTGTCTGGTGAACTTCTGTCTCAATATAAGGTAAGTGATGGACGTATTCAAGCAGGAGCAGGGATGAGGGTGAACATGGAAGAGGAAGGAGCAAGACCTCATTTCAACTGCAGTGAAATCAGTGGCAGCCCCTTCTGTCTTATGTAGTCATCACCTTGAAGTTTGTCTTGCTTGGACAAATCTCATTCCCAAGTTATGTTCTTTTATTCTTGTTGAATTCTTTCTTTTTTAAGACTTTTCAGAGTGGAGATGTTCAAGTGATGTTGAAAAGAATTTAACCTATTTCTCTAGGTAGAATTTACTATTCATAGAACTATGGTAGAGCTAATATTCTGATTACTCAATAATATGCTGGATATTATGTACTGTTTTGTTAACAAACTAATGTCTGTCAGCTTTGATCCAAAGATGATCTATTTTCAGTGTTCTTAGAGCACAGGAACAGGTTTAGCACTCTTCTTAACTTAAACCTATTTGTCTATCCTAGGTGATAACAGAGACAAGTAATGCACCAAGGCAGTAGGCTTCATATCCGAGTCACATCTAAATTATGAGATGTTCCCATTTGCAAGGTAAGGGAAAAGCTAAACAAGGTCAAGGGATCAGATCTGCGGTGATTTAAGACAATCAAAGCTGTGGTTGCTGTAGTTTAATGTTCTTCTTTTGCCTGCAGTAGCACTCATGTGGTATCTCAATGAACTACTTCACAGAGAGCCGAAGCACCTGAAAACTAGTGACCTTTTTGAGGCTTTTTTTTTTTTTTTCTTAACCTCCTAAACAGCCTCACGTGATTGCCTCAGTGCTAGGGTCAGTGGAAGAGCAGCTCCAGTTTAGATCAACTTTGGCTATTGTGGAGCTGCCTCCTAAGGCAACAGCTTTCTGTTTCACCTGCCATAGTAAAACTGCAAATTGTTGCTGAAAGGGTTAATCTTGTTCTCTCCTATCTTAATGTACCTTTTGCACCTGTTTCCTTTGGCTTGTTTGTCTCAGATTTAATGGCTTTTGTGGCTTTAGGATAAGACAGACAAGTGAGTTTCTGTAAAAAAGTAATTTAGTGCTTCAGTGAGTTAGTTTTGGGTTAACCTACCTTGTTGAACCAATTCATTAGACTTGATCCAAGGTAAGTGACAGGAGCTTGTAGCTATAGTTAGGAGAATGAATGAAGCAGGACTTGCCCAACTTTGATATCACAATAAATACAAGGTGATGAAACAGCACTTGTAAAGTGTGAGAACCAGCCAGGCAAGAGAAAGGACCAGACATAACTCCTTTGTAACAACCACTGGTGGTAGACTTGCAGGATTTTGAAGATGGACATATGCATGTTTCATTTCTGCTTTTTCAGAACATAATTTGGTGTTTGAAGTTGTGAGGGTTTTATTTTCTTTCTTTTTTTATTATTTAAATTAATCTTACCCTGTTTGCCTCTCCTTGAACAATCCTACAACGCCTTGAATTGTGACAAATTGCTAAGGTTAAAGAGAAAAGAATAGTTATGAAAACCAATAGGTACTCAATTCACTGAAGGACAGAACTGTAACCCCAAAAGGATGAAAAATTATATTTTTGCAGCTTAGGTTACTGTTTGCAAGTGTTAGAAGTAGAAAATATTCACTTCATACTTATTTGGGTCTATTTTAGATCACTTACTGTGTAAAAATCATCAACAATCTTTTTAGTTATTGTAAATAATGTAAATCCAAATTATAGGCATAGATTCTGTATTTCTTAGGTGATGTCAGCTGGACTGATTTCGTGTTAAGAATTTTTTTTTCTCTTTCTAGTTTAGGCTTCTGTAATATTTTACTAAGTAATATTTTACTAAGTCATTCAGATTTTCCAGTAAGATTTACAACAATCATGGCCACTATATTCTTGCTCTTGAAGTATAAAATAGAGCTTAAAGCAGGATTTTGAGACATAAACTTTGTAATGCTGCTGTAAGGTTTCAATCTTTAACTTTTCAGCACTGTACATGAAACCTATACCTCTGAAAAGCAGTTAGATCTCATGGAATGCTTCTGTTGGACAGACTTGATTATTTTAGAAAATAAATGTATTCTAACTTTCTTTATGGAATTCTTAGTCTTAAATCAAATAAGGGAAAAGAGTTTAACTGTCTAATTGGCAAGATGGAAGGAGCAGCTACACCCTTTTCTATTTCAGATGAGTTAGAGGTCTGAAGATAACTGTCCTTGTTTACAGCATTAACAGTTATGTACCTCTGTATACATAGTTACAATTAAAACTTACAGTTTTTGAAGTGCACAACAAGCGATCTTGCTTATGCTAGAGTTTTGCCATTCAGTCTGCAAAAAAATGAAATACATCAGAAATTCTTACTTGAAAATGTCACGACTGCCATAATAAATAAAGGCAAGTTGGACAGAAACGTTTTAGTTGAAGTTAACACTTACCCATTTTAAGAGTGTTAGTAAGTGTTTTCAGAATGAAATACAGGTTTAGTTTTCCACTTCAGTAATTAACTTTTCTTTTATCCAGTTGTATGACTTACTTGTAGGTCTTCCATTGTTCCAAGGATGGATTAAATGCAGTCAAAAGGGAGCTCTGATTTGATGGATGTGATAAATTCTGCTAAAGAATGTCCTATTATAGATACTTTTTAATTGGATATGGATTACGCTCTGTGAATCTTGCTAACCTAATTTGAAGTTTTGATACTTTATTGTTTTAAATCCTTCCTTTGTAACAAGGTTGATGTTTTCAAACATAATTTAAAATACATATGTTTATCTTATTTGGCCAAATTGTGTAATTTTTAGCTATGCATGATGAAATCACCATCCTTTCGACCATATACAACCAGTTAGGAAACAGCATTGTGTATTAATTGTTTGTATTTTTTATTTGTGCAATTCAGTAGTTTCTCATTCTCAGTTCTTAAGCAAGAACATGTTTAGTAGTATGCTATAAAGGTGATTTTGATGTTTACATTTTACATACCTTTGTTTTATTCTTTGAACATTAATTTAAGTATGTAGTTTAATATTTCGGTTGTTTACATTTATCAAAATTTTATATCTGAATTTATTGAGGACTTTAATGAAACAGAATTTTCTTGCAAGTTTGGAAATGTCTTCATTTATTTTAAAGCTGACTTTTCTTCTCCTTAGCTCACTGGTTAACAGTTTTGCCATGGTTATAAATGTTTTTTTGCCTTGTTCCTTATAAGTTATTTGAAGACTAGAGCATGTACCTAATATTATGACTTATGCCAAGTTACACACACCAATAAGCTGTTGTATGATCAGGATCTTAAAACCCTTGTTATAGAAAAGAGGAAGACGCAAAAATATTAATTTTCAGTCTAACAAATGTGTTGTCATGCTGGTAGAACAGAAAAGGTTTGAAGATGAGAATTTTACTTCTGGCAGGCTCCCAACCTATCCTATGAGTCTTTACCATTGTGCAGAATGGTATGGCCTTGTCCATGTCAGTTGTTGCATATCCAGAGTCATTAGCCAAAGACTTGACCGGACTCAATTCCTTACTGTATAAAAGAATTCCTGTGTAATCTAGAGGCTCTGAATTTTGGACTGTGACTCATTCATCTGTCTCAGTGAAGGGACTGGCTGTCTACAGAGGTTTGTCAGGTGGGAGCAGCAATTACTTTGGCTCCACTGTTTTTTGTGCAGTTGTGTATGTAGTAATGTTCTGGGTGAGTCATTCAGTCTTGTATTTAGACCTCCTAAATTTATCTAGGTCTTTGTTTTGTATCAGTTTGGTTTTGCTTTGGGTTCAGCTTCTTTGTAAGTTTGACTCCATCTAATAACACAAAGATACCACTTTACTTCTTATGGAGCTGTTGGAAGATAATAATTAATGGGTGTGAGGCATTGAGATGTTGTGAGGGTGGCAATGTAGTCAACTAGAGAATTCCCAAGATGGAAGTGGGGCTTTTGGGATCTTTATACATGCTGTGAGAAGTCCTTGGGTGGACTCATCTTTGTAGCATTTAAAAAAAGAAAACAAACTCAAAACTGTATAGATATTTCTCCTAGACTATCTAAAATTTATCCATGTTTGTAAATCTCAGTCCTGGACTACTGTGCAGTGTATCAGATTAATTAAGAAAAATGAATAGACTAATGTATTGAAACTCTAATGGCCACATTAATCTAATGATATTCACTTTTTCTTGTCACTGGAAACATCACATGTTCTTGCTCCTGGCTTTCAAGGTCTTATGTCTTTGGCTGCTGAAAATCTGTGCATTGCTGTTCTTCTGGAGTACTCATGGAAAGGTAACTGGCTTTTCGTTTACTTCCT
The DNA here is from genome assembly GCA_013399365.1 of Pampusana beccarii. Lineage (NCBI taxonomy): Eukaryota > Metazoa > Chordata > Aves > Columbiformes > Columbidae > Pampusana > Pampusana beccarii. The sequence continues at coordinate 90,541 of VWYH01003431.1, forward strand.
TTTTCAGGAGAATGGTACTTCTACCGACTTTGATTTTTCTCTTTTCATTTCTCTGTTTATTCCCTACATTTGTCATTAGAGGTATATTAATCAGAGACACATTAATTATTCTAGCTTAAATCTAGGACACTGAATATTACGATCCTTGCTATGCACATTGCCATTTGACACTTCAAATATACATTGAAATGATTTCAGATATTTCTTGCTGACACTCAGATGAAATGTATTGCAGCTTGGCTAGTAAAGATTTTTATTGTAAGCTTAACCAGAAGATAGTCAGTGACTGTCATTGCTTTTAGAAAACCATTATGTTAGTATTGAATTTAGCAAAAGGCAGCAAGTAGCTCAAGCACTTTACTGATCATATTAATCTTCCCTCCCAAAGGGCTAGGTTTAAGTATTAGTGCTGGTGTGTGTGAGGAAATTAAAAAAATGAATCAGAACTAGTTTATTCTCGAAGTTGGGGAGAAAGCTTTATAAAATACAAAATTAGAATTTGATATAGCTATAACAAAATCTTCCTGATTATCTCTTTTTATCTTTATATTATTTTATTATAAAATGTTTTCATTTATATTTAGGTGATTACTTCCAAACGATTCTTTCAGCAACAGTCAGATGCCTACCTGTAAAATGTTAGCTCTGCATTTTTATTAACAAAACATTGAAACACTGAACATCTTCAGGTAAAAATGACTTCTTCCTTAAAACATGTTCACTGAGCTTCTGAATCTATGTGACCAAATAATTGTTTTCAGCTCCATTAGAATAAAGGGTTTACTTCAGATGTAAACCCACAGAATTACAAATAGCAATGGATGATTTAAAGTGACATCAGTCAACTTGATTTTTGTAACTGTCTAAAAATGTTAAAGTTAACTGTTAAAAATGTTGAAGTTCTTAACAAAGTACCCTCTAAGTAAGTCAAGACTTCTTCAAAAAAACCTTTGGAGATACATACTTGAGAATTTTTAAGTGTCCTGGTGTTATATAGAAACCAGTAATTCCTCACTCAAACAGTAAGAACTTAATTGTTACACAAGGTGAGGACTGTATAATTACTGATAAAAATATATAAAGATATTTTTAAGTGCTTTCATATTTGTTGTTCCATACAAGTTGATGGTACATCTTTAAATGAACAAGTCCATGTGTTGTATTTTAATATTATAACCTTATTTTTACTACTGTGCTTCATTCTCAAGGACTTTTTTTTAAATGATGGTGCATAACTGATGTTTTTTTCCACTGGTTTGAAGTTGAATGAGAATAATTGTTAGTGCAGTGTTTGTTTTAGTTGCTGTACTGCATTAACTGCACATTTTTGTGAGGTGACAATTCACTACAGAACTCTGTCATTTGCAGTTATTTCAGTGATTTTTTGTGAATTTGAACTTGTGATCAAATCTTAAATTCAAAAATTAATCAAATGAAAAAAGAAGCCCAAGGTGCTTTTTGATTTTTTTTTTCCTCTGTCAGAAGTTTGACAAAAAAAACCCCTAGGGCTTCTAAAATAAAATTTGCCTCTTTTGGGTAATTCATTAGATTAAATACAGTAGCAGTTGAAGAAAAATGTCTGTGGAACATGATAGTTAATGACCTATATTCTTTCACAAAAATGGTGTAGGTTCTGTTACCAAGTTGAAGATACCCACCTAGAATTTTATAGGTTACTTACAGACCTTCAAATCACTGAATTGTATTTACTCTTTTGAGAATCTTTTAAAAAGCTCTTCCACAATGTCGAGACCCACTCTCCTAAGAGTGTGTATCTAGTTTATTTTGAGGACGCATGTAATAGAAATATATCTAATAGTTTGTGTTTGGGGTTTTTTTGAGGAGAAAAGTGGGTTAAGAACTTTTTTTCTTTCATGATGGCTGAATCTCCATTGAACACATGAATCAAGTATGCAGAGATGACATAATGTATGCATCATAAAAAAATACCCATGCAAATTTTCCTACAGTCTTTCCAAAATATAGATCAGTCCTGATTTTCTAAAGGTTATAAGGTGTACTTGATCTATCTCTTAAGAATGCTGAATATTACTTACTGTAATATTTTCTGTGTTTTATGTGGGATGCTCTACTAGAAATTATTCTAATTCATTTTTTAGGTATTCTGTTAGTTCTCAGTCATAAGGTGAATGAGAACAATAAATAAAAAGAACACAGATTAAAGATTTTTGAAGTAAAATTCTTAGAGGGAGCACTACTTCTAATCATTCAGAGGTAAAATATTTAGGTTAATTAATATGGTTGCCATAGAGAGAAGTGACATTGAATCTTCGAAATATAAGACAGGAGACAAACAAATGGTGATAAAGAAACTGAAATTGCTAAGGCGAAGACGTTGTGACAAAAGGAATATTCAGAAATCAGATGGTAGAGGTGGTATGTGGTGATGAATTTGGAAGGCATTCCCAAGGAGAAATTACTTTATATAGTGTTCCAAAAAAAAAGAAAAAAACCTGTCACCAGATGATCAGTTTGACTTTGACAGTGGTGCCATTCTTGTGTTCTTACTGAAGTTTATAGGCAGAATTATTTAAACAGGTCAGTGCTTTTCTGTATCTGTATTTTAAGAATAAGGCCTTATTCGGAGACATAAAATATTCCAGATTTAATTGGAGAATTCTGTGTATAAACTGTTCGACTAGGAAGAGAATGAACTAGGCTTCTAGGAATCTCTGTAGGTTATGAACGTGCATTTGAAAAATATATTGCGTATTGCAAAAAATTACATGCAAACATTCATGCTAAAAATGTTTTGTTGTGGTTGGCTTTTGATTGCTTCTTTTTATCTGCTTTCTCTAATTTTCACTGATTAATCAATACTTTTCAAAATACCTTTTGCAGATTAGGCTTAAGTAGGACAGTTAGTTTCTCTAAATTGTGTCCCATCTGACTGTTGTGCTTCTCAATTCTGTTGTAGAATTTCAGGGTCCACAGGAAATCTGAGCATGGGTTTTACAAATAAAAGCAAACTAAATGTGAAATATAAAAGTTGGTGGAAAAAATTAAGTTTTGTCTTCTTCCACTGCTTGCCCTTCTCTATTTTATTACTTGTTCATTAATTTACTTAGGTTTCGGCCCTGATGTCATCTTTTATATGCTGAAACATTCGTGTTTCCACTTAAAGTGCTTCTGTTCAGCAGAGCTGGGTTAACAGGCCTGTGAAATCAGAGAATAAATTCCTCAGCATATGAACCTTTGAAAACTAAAATACTGTGACAAAGTCCTGTGTCGCTGGAGCCAATTAGCATGGCTGTTAGCTTGTGGTGAAAGCAGCGCACCCCGAAATGTCAGTCCGCGGGGCTGTTGCCGAGACGTAATTAGGAGCAATTAGCCGGTCTCCCTGCTGGGCAGATCGCTGTTACCTTTGTCCTTTTTGCCCTTCCCCCTGCTGCCGCTGCAGGGCAACGAGTCGCGGCGGCGATGGTTCCCTGAGAGTGTGTGTAAGTGTGTGTGTCCGTGCGGGCGGTGGAGGCGCGGGCCGCGCTGCGCCCCGGACCCCTCCCCGCCCCGCCGCATTGTGGAGGGAGGGACCGCGGCCGCCGCCGCCGCCGTGCGGGGCCGGGCGCTGTCCGAGGTGCTGAGCCGTGCGGGGCCGGGCGCTGTCCGAGGTGCTGAGCCGTGCGGGCTGGGCGCTGTCCGAGAGACCGAGCTGCTCCTCACCCGGGCGGCATCATGGTGTTCGCTCCAGGTAAGGGCAGCCTGCTCCCGTGCCCAGCCGTGGGAACCCAGCGGGAAGGCCCTGATTGTGCCAGAGAGCTACTCCGGGGGCTGCGGGGGAGGGGGAACGGCTGAACCAGAGCTGCCATCGAGCAGAGACAGATGGTTTAAAAGAAGGTGGCTTAGCTTAGGATGTGTTTAGCTGTAGAGCTGGAGGTTGTGAGGTTTAGCTGTAGAGCTGGAGGTCCCTCGTGGTTAGGGACAGGAGCTTTCTATACCAGTGTGCAGGGGACTGTGCTTGTCAGACTGCACAAAAGAGTCAGGAAGGGGGACATGGCCCTGCAGTGACTGGAGAGTGAGTCTCCTCCAGCACCCACACTGGTGGCTGACAGTGAGACAATCTCTGAAACTTACGGTGATATTTTACAAATCTCCCTTCCTCTTCCCTGTCCCCCAAGCATTTTAATGGAAGAAAACAGAAAGTTTGTTCAGTCCAGTTTTTACTGAGGATTTCAGAAGAAGCTCATGTCTGTTGTGAGACCTCACTCTATAAGGGTGCTGCTGTGTAGTATGTGTATGCTTACACCGTAGAAGAAGGGAAGCTACAGAGAATCTGTGTTGAACTCAGTATATTCTTCTTGCAAATATGGTGGGGTTTTTTTGTTCAAAAAGGGGATGAGAGGCCCAGTAGCACTAGGATATAAATGTAAGTCATGGATAATATCTTCTGTAGTGAAACAACTTGAAATTAACTTCTTTGAATATGTGCAATTGTCAGTAAAAATAGTGGGTCAATAGAAAATGGATGGTAAAAGCTGCAACTAAACAGTGAGTAACTATTAATACCTTTGTTTTGCAATACTCACGGAAGTTTTGTCTTGCTTTGAAATTCTATATGCAGTCTGTGAAGGGATAAGAATCCAAAAGCTTTATTCCTTCATTTAAAAAAAAATTATCTTGGGGTTGACTTTGCTAACTCAACAAACTCTAATTTTTTGAGAAATTAATATCATTTTAAAACCATCAGAAGTTCATTTTTTCTCTTTAACTGCCTGGTTGCTGTGTAATTTGATATTTTCCTGTACATTGTGTTTTGAAATTGGGAGCAAGTTATTTATCTTCGTAGAAAGAGCCACTAGTTTTTTGTAGGACACCTTTCAGTATTAGTAGCTCTTTTCTGAACTTCTTTTATCTGACAGACTTTCAACATTAACTCATTTTTGAAATGCACCGTGGGACTGGAATACTGCAGGAAGAGATTACATCTAAAATAATGAAAACACACTTATTTTCCCCAAAGGCTGACAAAGAACAAACCCCAAATCTCATTAATAACTACATGAATTATACTTTTCACAACTCTAATCCATAAAGAAAAAAGAAATCTGTTTAAATCTGTCTTGTATAGTCATTCTTCTTCAGCCTGCTCTTACTCAAAGAAATGCCCTTGATTTCCTTGCTAATATTGCCATAATATACATAGGGTAACTAAGCAGGAATTTGTAAAACAGATTATAAAGCAATCAGAGAGTCTTGACAATCACTTGTATTCAGACAGAGCAAGCTTGAATAGATTGGATTTTTTTTTTCCACTTTTCTTCACTGTAAATCAGCCCTGCCCTGTCGTTATCTCTTCCCCAGATATTTAAAAAAAAAAAAAAAAAAGGGTTTTGCTCATCTATAGCATCTTCAAAGTACTTAAGGTCATACGATATAGGAATACTATAAGTTTACAAATAAATTGAGTTTCATTTCTTGAGTCAACTTTCTGATTTTTATCTTACTGTGATGAATGACCTTGTTTTCTGTTTCATTTCTTTGTTGGGAGAGTGGGGGAAAGCAAAAGATTTGTCTAACTATAAATTGTTAAGGTCAGAATGATAAATGTCCTTCCAGGATGGGGGTGGAAAAAGAAAACAACAACCAAAAGGTAACTCACTTCCAGAAAAAACTATGGAACTTGTTTATGCGAAGACACAGATGAGATTTTTGCATATGAATAAGGTTATATTTTTTTCCTTAAGATAGTAGATACATCATTGCAGAACGCTGATTTAACATGTTGTGTTTATAAACCGTTAAGTAGAAGCAGCTTACCAAGTTTACATGCAGTTTTTAAAAGGTGAAGCCAACTGCCTATTGACTGAATAGATACTTTCCTGCTAATCTTCAGCTCTTTTCTCTAAATTTTACAGATCTTATGAGCTACCATGTAAAAAACAAAAAAACAAACGAAAAAACCCACACCCCACCTCCCACCAGAATCCCACAGAACAAACAAACAAACAAACAAACAAACAAACAAAGCAATGCCCTGTGCCCACCTCTCCCTTCCCTGCCACCTATTTCTGACATAGGTAGGTCAAAAATGTTACAAAAAAGCTAGTATTTTTTAGTTCAGAATTGGACTTTCTGAGTCATTCTAGACAATAAGTTGCTATTTACGCATCTACGTACACATCTACGCAAAAAGCTACTGTTCATATATGATCTTTTATTCCTATCCAGTTTTTATCAACTTTGAGTCTGTTCCAGAAAAAGAAACTGAGAAAAGTACATTTTTCCTTACTTGCTTTAATCTGACTGAGGTTTCATGGCACTTCGTTGTGCTGATTGACTGATGGTAGGTTGGTATATATAAAATGCAGTGCAAACTCTGTGTGGTGTCTAGGAGTTCATTGTACCTGGAGAATTCCTACATGACAGGCTACCCTTACGATAGGTGATGATCCATGTAATGGAAATGCCAAAGTGCACATTTAAAAGTTTAACTTCTTTACTTTTCCTGAATTGAACTGCTATAGGAATCCTGAGAAGTAAACAAAAACGTGTTACTGGTTGTTAGATATAAGGATGGACATATGCATGGGACTGCAGCACAGAAGTATGAAAAGTCAAGGTTTTGGATTAGGTCAAAAAGCAAAGAGAAGTCATCTTTCTTGATCCGGTGGATTTTCTTAGGAGACTTCAGAAGACAGCATATTGCAGAATTAAAAAAAAAATACATCGCTGCCAAATTAGCTTATAAAAGATTGATAACTATAAATAATTCCACAGATTAATTATCTCCTTCTGTAAGGTAAAGAATGAAGAGTTATTAAAACATTTATTTGTTCTAAAGCATCAGCAAAAGCTGCAGCAAGCTTTATTCTGTTAGTACATCATGAGTTTACAAAGGAGTGATCACTTCCAGCATCAGGCTACCTGATCAATAATAATCTTATTTTTGTTCTTAAATGGACTTGTAAGATTTAACAATAATTTTAAGTGTTGCTAATCAGTATCCTACTACCTCTTTGCAAATTGCTTTCAGGTACTTCTCCCAGAAATGACTGCACTATATTCCATGCCTATTTTCAGACCTAAAACTTTTTCAAGTGGAAAGGTAACATAAAATTTAAAATAATACCATTTACTTCTGTTTTGCCTGAACAAGCAGCATACAAAGATGTTTTTCATGCTCCAAGGATTTTTTTTCTGATGCTATTTTGCACAAGTCACTCAAGCACTTATGTCTTAGACCTTTGCACTTATGTGTATGTACCAATATAGCACAAAGATGGCCTGCATTTTTAAAACTAGTTTGGGACTAAAAGTTAGAAACCTGTTAAGGATATTTGAGCTACCTAATGGGTTTTCTAAGCAATTCTTGCTAGATTATAATTTCAGTGATTATTTTAGTATATTTTGAGTTTTTTGCTGTATAATTTAAGACAGTAAAAAATTACCAAATTACCAAGTCTCATCATTGCTGGTAATCCCTGTCTCACCGAGTAAGTACTGTACAGACCTGTGTTTGCTTGAATAGGAATTTGTGGTTTTGGCTAAATAATATCTTTTAGAAAGGAATCAGTTTTGATCTGAATACATCAAGAAAGATTGCAACGCTTACATTGACTGCTTGTTTCAGTGTCTGAACACTCCCATCCTTTAAGCATGGATCTGCTAAGAATTGTGTGATTTCATCTTTCAGTTGAATCTTGTTATTTTTCAGTGTAGTTTGAAGAATTCCTTCTTACCTGACATTTTCTCTCTAACTAGGAACACACTCATGACCCTTCAATCCCAAAAGAAGGAGGAGGTAAAACTCGGTTTTGTATCAATATTTTTATGTACATAAAGATGCTCAAACACACTCAAAGTTTAAAGACAGACATTAGAGAAGTCAGAAAATTGTCTGCTCAGCACCTCTTTCTTACAATAGCAATGCCAATAGCTTTTCAACTAGCTTTTCAGCAGCACAGCTGTTCTTAACACTGCTAGCAGCAGTGTAGAAGACTTGCATAATGACACCGAAGATCAGAAGCACATCCTGTACCAAACATTTTAGGAATCTCATTAAACTGCAATTGAAGACATAGCAGCTGCACACTGAAACAGATGTGCTTACTTGTCTGGATAGTCCTGATCTTATCTTGTGGAAAAGCTGGGAAAGCATCAAACCTGTTGTGCCGTGGGATGTGAAGACATGAGATTTCTTGAGAGCATGTTTCTTTCTTTGACTATAGAGTTACAGGTACTGTGGAGAACCCTGTCTGTAATGCACAGATCAAGACACTTTGGAGGGACCTATTAATGAATGGAAAAATTACTAGCTTTAACTTTACTTTTCTGAAGATAACCTGTTGTAGGATATCTGCAGTGTTTGTGCTGGGACTCTCAGTTATGAAGTGCCCGTCACCCATGAAAACTGTAGTAAGCCAGGGCATAGTTCTTGTCCCCGTTAACTGCTGTGCTGTATCCTGCTCATGCTCTAACTTCTGCAGTACCAAACCACCTCCCCTAGTATAAGATGTATATATACGTATAAGATGTATATATATGCAGGATTCTTTCTTATGAGCTTAGTGTTGACAAATACCATGTCATGGACATAATTCAGAGGCTACAGGCAAGACTGTTTTGCAGACCTCCTGCAGTCTGAGGTAATGGTTTTCTTGTCCAGAATTTGTTATGGCTGGTCTGAGTATGCAGGCCAGGTGCCCCCCAAAGGTATCAGTCTGAATGTATCTGCAGCTAAAAGCTCTCAACAGTACTTCGAAGTGCCGCCTGGTAGGAAGAAATCATATATAAGAAAACTTCTTGTTCTTTTTTTCTGAGGAAAAATAATGTCTTGTGCTGACCTCTCACCAATGATGCATTAATCTTTCCCATGCCGTGAAACTCCACTAATAGATCTCATTAGTGAGATAAAAGTTAGTTAGTTCATAGATATTCAGAAAAGTGATGAAATTAACAAGCTTTAAAAGTAGTCAACAGTCCTAGGTGCAAAATTTATTTAAAGTATGAATTGACATAGTGTTAAAAACTGGCACAGAAATTACTTTTTCAAATTATTTTTACCAGAACCAAAGGCTTAAACAAGTGAAACTGGTACCTTTCACTTGCATATCACTGGGTTGAATCGTATTCAGGTTCATAGTGAAAAGAATTCTGTCTTTGCAGTAGCTGTGTACTGGCCTATATCAAAGGAGTTGTTCGTAATTGGGGGATGGTGGTAGTAAGTGATACAGTCATTATGAGGGTCCTTAATGGCGTTGCGTGTGGGCTCCATGTGTTGGGCAGGAAAGTCATCCAGTTAATGTACAAAAGGAATGAGTTACACTGACCTCTAAAGTTTGTCCCTCCAAATAATTATTCTAGACGAATTGCTCTGTTGTATTTGTTACAGACATACATAATATGATTCCAACCTTGTATGCTTTATCATGATAATAGAGATTAAATGCGCTTACTGTAAAATACAGTGAAAGGTAGATTTATTCCTATACTATCAATCTTGTCTCTTAAGGGTTTTATTAAGGGCACGATCTGCTGTATTAAGTTTACAAATACTAAGTTAATAAAAAATTCTTTACAAGCAAGGTATTAGTAATTTCTTTATATGCTTTCTAAAATTATCTGAGTACTGGTTACCCATTTGCAGTGTGTTCTTTCTCTAATAATTTACAAGATCCTACAGAAAAAGATTTATTATATTTTAAGGGATTGCAATTAGAGCAGAATCTTTACTGATGTTAGCAGAAATGAAAAGCTGACCTGAATAGCCATAAAATGCTTCAGGTTCTTTTAGAATGCATTGCCAGAGAAGTCAGGGCAGGTGAGCTCTTTGCTGCTGTTGTCTGACCCAGCAAATGCCCGTAGTCGTGCTATCAGAAGATGCTGTCTTCCTTCTTCAAGAGAGCCTGAAATTTTCTGCCTGAAGAAGTAAATTGAGCCATATTCTACTCAGATATTACTCTAATGGTAAGGCAAATATAATCTCCTGTGGATTAGTTACATTTGCTTCACTTTGTAGCATGCATATTTGATTAAATGACACTGTATTTTCTTGCTTTGATCAGTGAATCCACTTACCACTTGCCAGTATGGAGGCGGTGCGTATCCCTTACTATTTCCATTAAATACTCACAGATTGACATTATATTTTTTTCCTGAGGTAATTTTTCTTAACAGAGCAGAAAATATTAATATTTCTCTGGGAATTTAAAGAATTTGCTTTCAGAGGTGAAAACAGCATGTCATGGCATCCTGTTGCAAACAAGGATTCTGTCAGGATTACAGCTGTGAAGAAAACCCTTTTTTCACTCTTTCAAGGTGCATTTTAGATTTATATATATTTATATGTACTTTCTCTTATGAGTTTGTCTATATACAGACATATATACGTACCAATACATAAAATTTCAGCCTCAAGTACTAATCTCAGCCTTATGTACAGCTTTCATACTCTGCTTACATTCTAAAATAAGCAGGAAAGTTTTTGTATGGTGTTTTACATATATACAAATTTATGGGTTTGTGTTTGGGGTTTTTGTTGTTGTTGGGTTTTGTTTGTTTGGGGTTTTTTTTACAGATAAAGGAGTGACCTTCAGCTGAGGTTTAACTAGACAATTTCTGAAATTAGACTTTAAATAATCTGGTATAAATTGAAAAACATCTCAAGTGTAGCAGGATGTTGCCACTGATTTGCTGGCTTTTGGCAGGTTATATAATGTCTTCCCTGTTTTCTTCACTTAAAAAAAATCAACAGGTTCAGATATTGCAAATTTTTATTAACCTGTACATAGTTCTTCAAGACCAAAAAACACAAAGCATTGCAGAAATACAAATGCAACAGCTAGCAACATAAACCTTTAGTAGTGGAATATGCTTCCATTGAAAAATTTCCTTTCACTTGTGCTATACAGTGGTGGATACCAACAGCCTTCTAACACCTGACAAACTGATGTATTTCAGTGGAGATTTATGCAAGCCCACCTATGAGCTTTTTGGTACAGATTCAGAAGGCCTGAACGTCTTCTAGCTTTCTGTGTCTAATGTTTTCTTCTTGGCTAGGAATCTTAGAACATCTAAACAGTAGAAAATAGGAGGCAGAGGGAGTTAGACGACATAGAGGTCACCTGTATCTGTGCCACTGGACCTCTCCCTCCATGGAAGCAGCAGCATTTTATGTAGAGAGATTTCTTGTTTTGGTATTTGAAGTGTGTTACCTAAAAGAAAAAGCAAAATTGTACACATGAGGAGCATTTAAGCTTTTCATTAACTTCTGAGCAGCTGGTCACAGATGCTCTTTAGCAAACATCTAATTTTTAATACACTGAACTCTAGCCTAGGAGTTAAAACCCTTGTAAGTTAATGTTAGTTTACAATATGAGGTCCTGAAATTTTCCTTCTGGGACCAAAACCTGAGTATCACACTTACAGGTTTGAGTGTGGCAGAATTTTCAGTAACTACTGCTTTGAACTACATCCAGTCTTCAAAGCTGAAAAGAAGTAGTCTTTAAAGAGTGTATTTATTGCTAAATGTGAAAATACCTAGAAAAAATATGTAGATTGAAGTGTATAATCTATTTTTAGTTAATCTTATTGAAGTATGGCAAGAAATCTTACTAAAACATGTTGAGAAAATGCTTAAGAATAGATAGAGTATCTGTAGATCCCAACAACCTCTTAATCTAAAACAACTTTGGAAACCTCATTTTGGAGGGCATATTTCAAGTAGTATGAAATAACTCACTGGAGTCTTTAAAAAGCTTTTATATAGCAATCAAACTGAAGAGACTTCTAGATATTCTTTTCTCTTAAGAAAATATAAAACCTAGTGGAAAAACAAAATTACAAAAACTTAGTTTAGAGAAGATACAATGAAATATTACTCTGGATATATTATTATGTCCTTTGAGACAGTTTATCTGCATTTCTGCTCTTCTCTTTCACCCTTCCGTTCTTCCTGGATTTGTGTTCAGAACAGGGTTTTTCCTGCTTCATGCTTATAAATTGTTTCGAAAAGCGAAGTCGTCTATGCTTGCCCCCTTCCCAAAACAGTTCTTCTTCCCCGCTGGTTGCATGACAGGAGTTACAGAGTGAGGTTAAGGCAGAGAATATAACAGAACTGAGCTGTGACTTTCCTAGGGAAAATAAATGTTAAAATCCCTTGCACACCACAGGTTAGGGAATTGGAAAAACACAGCAGTCCTACATTAAAGTACTTTTAGCATTTCTGATATGTTTGGTGTCCTCCCTTCTTCCTCAAGGAATCAGGGCAAGCGAGTATTGCCCTCTGATTCTTGACAGCTGTCAGTCAGGACCTCACAAGGCTCCATTTGAAAGCATGAGAAATATTACTGGCCAAAATTAATGCTAATATAGTTAAGAATACATTTCTTATTTATTTTTTTTAAAGATTCAATTTACAACTTCATTGTAGGACCTTTTTGTGAGGTGTCTGAACTGGCATCATTACTGATATTGAGACAAATTGGTTCTCTGATCCTGTAAATAGCTTAATGACACTCATATATAAAGTTGGGGTTTGTGCAAACGTTGGAGAGCCTTCAGCCCTGGCTGCCTGCCATGTTCATGCATTCTGGATGTAATTAACATTGACTCGTCAATATTTCACGATTATGGATGTTGTGCAGCTTCATATTTTACACCTCTTCTTTAAATTAAACTTCGGCTGCTGAAATTCTAGCATCAACCTATAAAGCAAACCAAGGAAGGAGGGTTTTTTATCATTTCAATTCACAGGTTACAAAATATTTGCCAGAAGAGGCTCATCTGGAACTTTCATGCTGTGGCTGGAAAGATGGAGAGATATGTCACTGCCTGATGGCAATGGACGGTTAAAGAACTGATGTTTCTTGTAGAAGAATATTAATACTAATGCAAAGAATGTTACTGTTAGTTACTACAACATATACATGTACATTATGTCATTACAAACTTGCCAGGTTTTTTAATTTTTTGAAAGATCTACGCTTTATAAACACAATTTAGGTAACATCCTGCAACTTTTTCCATAAATACAACTCAAATGCATGCATACTGGATCTTGTGGTGATCTCATTGTCAGAGTCTTGCTCACTTATACTTCAATTTCATTTAGAAATATCAGTTGGATTTTAAATCTTACAGTAGTAATTTTAAAGAAAATTGAAATAGATTTAACAGAGAGCAGTATTTTCATTGGATTATTGTTAATTTTTATTAAAAATGGAAACAAAAATAATTCTAGTGTTGCAATGCTGTAGAAAATAATAAAATGGTTAACTATTGCAGTCTAAAGCAATATATTGATAAACAGTATATTTTCTTGTTAAAGGATATACCTGCATAATCCCTTAAAAAAAAAGAAGAAAGAATATTTGCTTCATGGCTCTTTCAGCTTTAGAAAATTTGCATAAATTAAAATTCTAGCTAACAGGTGAATTCATTTTGGGTAACTGTCAGTTCTAAATTGCTCAGAAATTTGCTTAGAGGAATATGATTTTTGTTAGTTTTAGATATGGTTAAGCTCAAAGCTGTTTACACCAACAAAAAATTATTTTTACCAGAAGAACATCTTTGGTGGTATTCATTTGCTGGAATTAAACTGCATTTGTTATTCCTGTGAAGCAGAACATAAACTTTCAACCTCTGATGAATGGCCCTTGGGATTCGTGGAACTGATCCTATAAGCTAAGCTGTTCTCTTCAAATGCGATGTTTGTGTTGTGTCTCAAGACAGAATGAGACCTGACCTGCAGGAAGTCATGACGAGCTGCATAAATGTCACATGCTTTAAGGAAAGTTGAACTAAAATTAAAGACATTACTTTTCCCCTGTGAAAAAAAACAACCTCATACAGGTGAAGAAGCAAAAGGGACAGACAGCATAAGTTTCCTGAGACTGGATGCACATTCATGGTCCTGCATGATCGTGCATGACCAATATCTTCTCAAAAAGTATGGGACAAGTGATTTCTAGTTTATGTTCTCCAAAGTTCCTTCCTTCCTTCCTTCCTTCCTTCCTTCCTTCCTTCCTTCCTTCCTTCCTTCCTTCCTTCCTTCCTTCCTTCCTTCCTTCCTTCCCCATTTAGCTCCTGCTCTCTTTCTATGTGAGAAATGTTGCTTCTGTTTCCTTCTAAAACACTGATTCTGCACCCACTGAAACGTCTCATTCCCTCATAGTTCTTTGCCAGAATTAGTGGATCTGGGATGGACTTGCATCTCTGCAAGAGCAAGGTCATGCCTGTGGTGGTTTAGCTTTGTTATAGTATTCCCAACAATCCTATGAAAAGATGTGGTAAAGAACTTCACTGCTGATTCAAACAAATGACCAGTTGCTGAGTGTCACTTAGTAGGAGTGTTTATAAGGCATGTTAAGTTTACCTTGTGGCGAGATGAAAGGGCAAAGTCACAGGAGCTAGGAACAGAAATTGCAAGAGACTGCTCTGATTGCAGGCTGGAAAGGAAGTGACCCAGGATGCTTTGAAGAATGTGCTGTCTGTAAATGAGAAAAGGTCCGTGTGCAACCAGAGTGAAGTTCTTACAGATTTAATCTGTGCTAAATGCTCCTTCTCTTTAACTACCTTTTTCTATGTATACTTTTCTAGGTATATTGCATAGTCTGGAATTATCACAGAGAATGTAAAGTCTCACATCCAAGATGTTCTTGGCCGTAAACTAATATTAGTTCTAGTAATTCAAATGAATACTTGGGATCTACTTCAAATGCTTTTGTTCTTTTTTCCAAGCTGCTAGCATATCTTTCTTCATGGAAAACGTCTTCAAGTGACGCAAGGGAATTTCGAGGTACTGATATATGGCTCTAGTTTTAGCTGAGAGTGAAAAATGTGACTGATTCCTGCAGTGAGTCCAAGATTTTGAGGCTCAAACTGTACTTCAGATTTCAGAACCAGGCTGAAGTTTGAAAGTTACTTTTCATCTGCTATGATAGTTGGCACAAAACTTAGCAAGTGAAAGATAAGGTAATAAAAACATGTTAAAGAGACTTTGTCATGTTTTAGTGATAAAATTGCTACCTTGCATTTAACATCATTTATCCCGGATTTTTCAGTTTTCTGTTTACAGAATTACGGTGTTGGGTTCCTGTATAAATCGAGTGAGCATTTAACAACAGAGAATAAGTAGAAAATATTTCCTGACATCAAGAGGAAAAAAGCAGCCATTAGACAAGGATAACTGGTAGGCAGAATGCTGTTTGTACTGTCTTGCGAGTTTTTCCCAGCAAGTACTTCATGTGACCATTCGTCGTGGAATTTTTATTAAACCAGTAATTCTTCAAATCTTAAAAATATATCTATAAATTAATTGTATCTTACCACCCTACTAACTCTTATTTTGATTAGCTAAACACCAAATTCTTAGACAAGGGGAGCATCTCTCTTTTACCTAATTGCAGTCCTAAAAATGCCTGATTAATTCTATAGGCACTCAGTTTCCTGCCTTTTTTTATGTCCGCAACAGCCTGTATTTCAGCAAGGTGAAGTAGTTTGATAAATATGTTCCAGCTCAGCCCCTTTGGGATCCTTGAATGAGTCATCTCTGCTTTCCTTAGTCAATCCCTCTCTCCTTGCCCAGAGTAAGTCCAGCATATCAATAAATGAGCTTCTCAGAAAACAGCTTTGTGCTAACTGCTTTCCCTGAAATGAATAGTTGGAAGAAGAGGACATGGTGGGGATACCCTTCTAGATACTGCTCTTTATCCTTCAGGAAGTGGAAAATCTGGGGTTTATGGCACCCTCACCAGCTAGAATCACAGGATCACAGAAGGCTTGACATTGGAAGGAACCTCTGGAGGTCATCTTGTCCAGTTTTCTACTGAAGCAGGGTCATGTAGAACCATTTGCCCAGGATCATGTCCAGATGGACACACCCAGGGAAGCTGGACACCTGTGTCTGACTGCTCAACATGTCTGGATCCTGCTTGGCAGTCCAGCTCCTGCAAGTAGTGGTCCCAGTGCAGGCTCAGACCTCTACACAATGTCAGATGTTCCACTCAAAGAAGTATATTATTTTCACTGTTTCTTTCTGGTTTAGATGGTCACCATAAGCTGTTAATGGTCTTATTGGTGACATCACTTCAGGCCAATGACTTTAACTCTCTCCACGTCCAAAGCCAATTAGCTGTTGTTACCTGGATTACTATCACCCCAGCTATGTTATACGGTTGTAAAATTGTTAAAAGTTTGTTTGTGCTGCTTCATTTCTGTGCATACCTAAACCATCAGAGACATGACAGAAGTAGTCCAGAGGTTTTGAGTTCTGTGTTCTTCGTTTGTTTTCCCAGCAAATAAAATAATCATCTAATGAGTTAGAGGTGGACAGAGGTAGTGTAGGTCTCACCTGCATGGTGCTTTCAGGCAGGCATTGTTCCTTACAAACAACTAAAAAACTCAGGTAGAAATCCACTGGAAAACTGTCATTTTTTTCAACTGGGTGTTACGGTGGATGACCTTCCTAATGTAAAAACATTTAAAGGTCAGATTTTGTAGATTAAGTGGCAAGAACCAAGTAAACAATCAAGTGTCTCTAAGGAAAGAAAACAGTAATTTTCAACAGCAAGGTGCTTAATGACAGTATGTTTTTAACAACAAATTATAGTTTGGGTTTTTTATGGCTATAAGAGCTGGTGAATTTTTCACATTTCATATAACCTCATAGCTTGTTCCAACATGCTAATTTGTATTTACATTTGCATGTTTATTCATACTTTTATGAACATATTATCTTCTGAACACCAGCTGAATTGGCTGATCTTTTTCAGCCCAGCCAGAAGACTAATTCATGGTGTAATATAAAGCAAGTTCATATCTGAGTAATAGAGAAATATCTGTACTTTACTGTTAAGAAACATTGAATTTTATCTAAAAAAACCCACTATTTCAAGTTCTGAGGAGTGGAACAAACTGAATCAGGGAAGCTGTGCCAGGAATTCAAGTGATTCCATTCAGTCAGCTTTTCCAGTTTAAAATGTGGTTTCTAAGTTTCCATAGTTTTAATCTCTTAATTGTAGACTAACTCTGTCATCTCAGTACAGTTGCAGGGGGTTTTGTTACACTATTCAATTTCAACAGAATTAAACCACATGCGTATTTTACTTTTAGCCACAACATGTGTAGCATAAATATAAGTATATTTTTTTGACATAAATAAGTCTGGGTTTGATGGAATTAAGTATATTTTTGAAGTCCTTTCAAATTGGAATTGGAGATAATGAATTATGCATTTCTCACAGAGTAAGGTTTGATCATTTTGCTAGTGATTGGTTTGGACTCAGATCATAGAATCACAGAATTTTTTTAATCAGAAGGGACTTTGAAAGATCAACTAGTTCCAAGCCCCCTGCCATGGGCAGGAACACCTTCCACTAGACCAGGTTGCTCAAAAACTTGTCCACCCTGGCCTTGAACACTTCCAGGGGTGGGGCATCCATAACTTCTCTAGGCAGCCTGTTCCAGTGCCTCACCACCCTCATAGTAAAAAATTTCTCCCTTATGTCCAATTTAAAGCTACTCTCAGATTAAAAGGGTTGCCCCTTATCCTGTCACTACAGGCCTCGGTAAAAAGTCTCTTTCCGTCTTTCTTATAAGTCCTCTTTATATTTTGAAAAGCCAGAAAAAGGTCTCCCCAGAGCCTTCCTTTCTCCAGGCTGAACAACCCCAGCTCTCTCAGCCTGTCTTCGTAAGAGAGCTGTTCCAGCCCTCTGACCATCTTGGTGGGCTCCTCTGGACCTTCTCCAACAGGTCCATATCCCTTTTATTTTGGGGGCTCCAGAGCTGAACACAGGACTCCAGATGGCGTCTCACCAGAGCAGAGGGTCAGCATCACCTCCCTCAACTTGCTGGTCATGCTGCTTTTGATGCAGCCCAGGATATGATTTGCCTTCTGGGCTGCAAGCACCCATTGCCAGCTCATGTCCAGCTTTTCATCCACCAGTATCTTCAAGTCCTTCTCCGCAAGACTGCTCTCCTCCCTGACATCTGTCAGTCAGTATTGATGTTGGGAATTGCTTTGACCCAGTTGCAAGACCTTGTACTTGGCTTTATTAAACTTCATGAGGTTCACATGGGCCCACTCCTCAAGCCTGTCAAGGTTCTTCTCGATGACATCCCTTTCCTCAAGTGTATCAGATCTTTGTAGCATCTTCCTTAAAGTAAACGGGTGATTCTACTTTTTGTCTCTACCTTGAATTTTATTGCAAAAAGAACATGGGAATTTTTCATAACTCCACATGTGGACCTCTCATAAAAGCAGCTGACCTTTAATTCTCTGTTTACTTCTCTGAAGACATAATTCTTAATATATGACTTCCAAACAGACAGTAAAATACAAATCCTGTTTAATGAAATACTTGAGCACAACGGAGTCAATTGAGAAAGAACTGATGAATGTCTTAAAAACCTTTAAAACCAAATCTAGTGATGCAAATAAGCACCTAGCCTAAGTATTTCAATCAGCAACCAAGTCTACATTTTCCTAAATTCCAATAGGTGTGGATCACCCTAATTCAGAATTACTTTTTTAATATCAAGATCAACTTTGACCATTATGCAGCATTTTTTACTCTCCTACAAAATTGTCATTTCTGTTAGGAAACAAAATAATTCCAAAAGATAAACCTCTTAAAACAAACCACTCTTCTTCATTACCTAGTGTCACTAGTCACACTACATTACTTTGTTCTTCTCCAGATTTTAGCACTTTGGCAAAACATTGAAGTATCACATAAGAAATACATATTTGTCAGGTTGCTGTATATGATGTTTGGTTTTGTGCTTTATGTTGGTCTATGTTCTACCAAAGCAATCTAAGCATTTATTAATATTTTTGCAAATATTTTTGGAAATGTAGCTAGGGATTAATAAACTGGCACTTAACAAAATTTTTGCACCTTGAAGTCCATTTGACGGATGAGGGTTTTTAATCCGAAGTAAAAATAAATAGAAATGCTAATGAAACAGCTTTTTCTCTGTATGGTGGTGAGGGAGCACGTGTCAGGCTTACAAAATGAAGTAAAATTCCACATCCAGAAGCACAGCTCAAGTCAAAAAAGATGTGATTCACAGCTGGACAAGAAAAGCCTCCTCCCCTATCTTGCTGGAAAATGCAGCTGTGCTTGTTCGAGCTGTGAAGGCACAGCTGTCCCTGGGGCTAGGAAGTGGGTCACCGAGCTGTGTGACTCAAAGTCTCCTCCTTTATTCAGTCCTGTCACGCTAAGCACATGGAGACACTTTCCACCCTAATACATCGTATTCTGTATTAGCAGGTTTCATATGTAATAAACAGCTCCCAAGCACTCTTCAGTGTTTTTTTTCATAGAATCATGGAATGTCCTGAGTTGGAAGGGTCTCACAAGGATCATCGAGTCCAACTCCTGTCCCTGCATATGACAACCCCACAGTTCACACCATGTGTCTGAGGGCGTTGTCCAGTCTCTTCTTGACCACTGTCAGGCTTGGGGCTGTGACACCTCCCTGGGGAGTCTGGGGAGCTCCAGCACCCTCTGGGTGAAGAACCTTTTTCTAATGTCCAACCTAAACCTCCCCTGGCACATCTTCCTGCCATTCCCTTGGGTTCTGTCATTTGTCACTCTTTTCTATCCTTCAGGTGTTCACAGAGTAGCCACAAATGCTTAGTTCACTCTCTTTGTCACCTGGTTCTGGCAGGTGAGAAGCCAGGGCCGGAGCAAGACGAAGTGAAGCTGCAGAACGCCAGCAAGCAGATTGTGCAGACCGCTATCCTCCGAGCAGTGCAGCAAGTTTCCCAAGAGAGCCAGCGAAAGGAGAAGCGAACAAACAGCAGTACGAGCCTCCAGCTAGAAAGGGGAAAATTAACCAAGAAGCATGAAAAGAAGTAAAGGAGCAGATTGTTTTCTTCAGTCCTCCAGGCTGCATTGTTTTCAGCCTTCTCTTTAGTATCAGCTGTATTGCTAGTGCAATGTTACTCTTGTAAAGCAAACCAAAGTATAACCACACCTAGACATAGGGTAAAGCTGCAATAGTCCTCAGCTGAGAAATATTAAGTGCATTAGATGACTAACTCCATATTTATGCAGTGCCTCTTAACAGAAACAATAACCATAGCTATAAAAGTAGTGTCAAGCACAAGCTCTTAAGGTATGGGCTAATTCTCAAAATCTTGTCAGTGCACTTTCATATAAGTTCTGTGTGCAACGTTTATGCCAGTTCAGCTGGACAGACTCTTCTCTGAGTCACTGGGTTCACTGAAGATGTCTTCACTGAAAAAATAGTTTACTATTGAGTGTAGCAGAATGCTTTCAGGCTGCCTTGAAGCATGTGTTTGTACTTTGCTTCGATTAAACATGGACTCTATGAAATGTCAGTATAAAGTGGATTAGGTAAGTTCCATGAACCAGTTACTTTTTCCATCTTGGGGAAAAAAAAAGCAATCCAGTAAGACTGCAGTGACTGCGATCTATGACTGTGATCACAGACCTCTTACCTATGTCTTTTTTTAAAAGAAGTTAAAAGAAGTACTGAAGTTTTAGTCTACTTATTTGAAATACTTCTATACTTCTGCATTAAAAAATCACTTGTGCCTCAATTATTCCTTTTAATTTTTTTTTTTTAATACCGAAAGAAGATGAACTGATGTGCTAACACAGAGTTTGCCAGCTTTTGCTTCAGTTTTGCAAGTTTGCTGGGGATTGATTTACAGAAAGTGAAGACTGGAGTGGCTTAAAAAAAAAGTGTTTGAACTTATTAATGGCTTGAAATATACTGTCTGAATGCTGTCATAGTAGATAACTCTCACTTGCTGGGCATAAAGTGACTTTAGACATTTGGAATTGTTACATAGATTCACCTTAAATAGCACTGCTTAGAGTAATGCAGAATTTATCCTTTAACCACTCTATATAGCTGAAAGAATCCATGGTGTTTCTGAAAATACAAATTAAATAAATGTAGGTTTCACTTCTGTGCTCCCTTCCTGTAATAACAAATGCACTATTATACACCTGAAATGAATAACAATATATTTGATTCTAGAAATGGTTTAGCTCTGATTCATCTGAATTCTTGTAGTAATACACCTGGAAATATAGAGAATCAGATGCAGTGGATCTGCAAAGAAGGAGACAAACTTTCATAATTACTTTTCTACTCAGATGATTCTCAAAGAGGCTTTTTGGTTTAAGTAATTGGTTATTACTTACTGTGTCCTACTGCTTGTGTTAAACAATTTCAGAATTCTTTCTCATGGCCAGAGGCTTAGTCATGAATAACCACATACTGTAATATTAAGCCTTTGAAATCTGCTTGGTTCAATTTTTTCTAATTTAACAGTGCTGACTCATACCAGATAATGATTTAGCTCAATCTTCTTTCACTTAAAAACGCAAAAAAGAATTCAATGTGATTAAAGTTGTTCTAAATCCTCTAAAAGAAAACTAAACTAGATTGCAAGTACACAGTCGGTTCATTTCTATAGACATTGGGTGAATTTTCCCAGCCAAGCAAACTTTGAAAGGTAGTAGTAGTTCAGTCTTGAGCTATGTGTATGTCTGTAGTAATTGTAATTTTTTCCCATTGGCTTTTTCATCAGTTGATCTTTTGTTGGGAGGTAGCTTGTTTCTAAGCACACTTTGCATCTTTGCTTTCTGAGAGCCTAGAAAACAGATCATGAGTCAAGGTTCATTTCCAAGGCTGATGGGCAGGCAAGAGAAGTAGATTAGGGTAAGCAAGACTGTTGGAGAGACTCTGTGGTGCAAAATGCTGTTCGCCATAAACTTGCTTACAGTGCTGTAGGAAAGAGAGCTACATCCATTTCTTTGGGATTAGTCTGCTACTTTTAATGCTTTTTCTCCCCAGAAATTTGCAAGATGTCTTTTTTTTTTATGTCCTGGTAATTATTTTAACAATCTTTGTGTAGTCTAGAAACTTCTTTACTTTTTTTTTTTTTTAAATCATCAGGTTAGAAAAAGAGGAATTTCAAAATCCAGTAAATTCAGGTTTTTGCCACCACTTCATATGAGCCTATTCCACTCCTTCTTCCATTATGCTCTTCTACAATATCACTTTACTGCCCTAGCCATTTTAGACACACCATCACTCAACCATTATATCATGCACATCCTTTCCAGTCCTGTCAGACATCTAATATTTTGGAGAGAGAGAAAAAAAGCCTCACAGAGCCTTGAGGAAGTTCTCTATAGACACCTATTAAGGAAAAACAAATACTCTAGAGTAAATAATGTAGTTTTCCCTGAGAGCCAAATAATGTCTCTCCTATCTATAGCATATAACCCTAAATTAAGGCATGCATTTAGTATCTTCTATTGACAAAGGGTGTTCTGCACACCACTTGCATCCAGGATATGTAGAGATCTGTACTGCATGTGAGAGAACTGCACAAAAGAAAACTTTAACCTTGGCTTGTTGAATGCTTACTACATGGTTAAAGCAGGTATTTTTGGTATCTTCACTGACAGATTATATTTTCTGGAGAAAATACAGACTATAGAAATTATTACAGATGTGATGCAGGTCTGATTACAGATAAATAAACTTAAATACACTCTTAATACCTTACATGTCCCTGTTTTCTCTTGTCAAAAGAAGGGAAGCAATTTTCAAATTCACTAGACAATCTTATGAGGCAAGAAATGTGCTCGTGAGGTTTGCAGTAGGAAATGTGTTATTCAACACAATAATTAATATCTCAGAAGTCCAAGACAAAGTGGTGTCTATTTGTATTTAAAACAAACTCACCAATTTTAAGCATTTATAGTAAGTAGAAGGATGCACAAATGTGAAAATAAACCTATCACAAGTCTTTCCACAAAGAAGAATCAGGTGTCTGTGGCTATCCAGAACTATGCTTGTTATGTTTTCATTCAGGTTGATTATTGCAATTTTATTACCATACTTGTACTACTCTTTGTAGTGTAATCAAGCAATAGCACCTAAATTGAAATTCACATGGCCACAGCAGGATGTTGTAAGAGATTACCAGATAACACTGTTCATAAAGTTGTTGGTTCTGTGGAAATCACTGGAAATCACTGCTCTAAAATGCAAAAAAACCCCATCCAAATCTACACTTTATTATTTCAGAAAAATAAAAACATTCTGTGATAATATAATGTTATAGTTGAGTTGGAAATTTTTTAATATATATTCAGCAACGTACAATGCATCTAAAATATAAATTACAGTCTCTACTCGTGTCTGATTATTTTAGTTATTTGGTGATGCTTTTTACATATTTCAGAATGTAGTATGTCTACAATGGTAAACATATAAAAATATCTATGAAGCTATTCTCAGTATGACTACTAAAAACATGCTGCAGTTGTTCTTTTAATGTGTCCTAATGTTAAACGCAGAGGTTAATGTGTCATTATTGAAGGCTTTTCTAAAAGAGTTTAAATTAAGGGAAAAGATAAGAGAAAGTAGAATAAATCCCTGAAAGGATGTGGGATTCACTCTGAGTCACTTAGTTACCCACTCAGGTCTGAGCAAAACAAAATTAATGAAAACCTGGATATAGAGCCTAATTTCTGTCAACTGGTCCCTGCAATAAAGAGATCAACTTGTTAAAACAGTTCGTGGGAGTGAGGGGGGGAAACCAAGCTGTAGATGTTTTCCTCATCTGACAGTCAGGAGTTCACAGCAGGTACTGATGGAACCTGGTTTCTAATGGATGAGTTTTCTCATGCTTGGCTGCTGGTGCCTCATACGATAAACTCTGACAGAACACTTTTGCGTATTTGGGGTTTTCCAGATAAAAAGGAATCTCTGCAGCCTAGTAGGTTTTGAATTTGTATCTTGCCTTTCAAAGGGAGCAGAAGTAAGGTCTCTTTTCTCTACTTCCATTGTTTTATTCACAAAACCTGGTGGACACTCACAGGCTTTTGTTTTCAAAGAAAGACCGCTGTATCTTGACTGGATTTAGCCAACACGACAAACAATTTCTTTAATCCTTAAGACCAAATGGATGAGCACACACACCAGCTAAATTTGAGTGCTTTGGGGAACCAAGAAATAGATACATATTTAAAATGCATTTGCTTCTGAGCTGTTCTTGTCTGCCAGGCATATTTTCTTTATTAACATAAGCAGCTTTTCTTTTCTAATAACTTTTCCTCCAGCGACTTGCTACTTGGATTTTGTTATACGAGCTTGCTAGTTTTACACTAAAACAACAATAGTTCATGTTTAGTTTGGGTTTGATTAGTACCCCTGTGGAATTACATGTTCCATTGTGATGTGGCTTTTGTCTTTTCTTTCACTAAAGGTGAAAAGTAGTAATAAATAATGACCTAGAGAAAAGGAACTGTGGGGTTTGGTTGTTGTGGTGTTTTGCAGGTTTTTTTTCCCCTCAGTTGCTATAGTAGGAAGCCACACAGGTCAGATCATCGTGAATCATCCACATACGTTGTGACAGCAGCTGGGTGTAGAACTTGTACAGAAAGAGAGAAAATTTACCCTTATGCAAGCTGGAAACTGAATCCACCTGAGCTGATTCTAAAACATTGAAGCAAGACACTCCTGGTAGCTTTAGGAAAACGTTCTGTGTGTGCTTTCAGAGTTGAAACCCACTTAGAAACACCAGCTAGTGAAGACTGTAATTGCTTGCTTTCTGATATGAGGCGGAAGATGAACATTACTGTGTTGTTCTGAAAACTTAAATGTTACTTCCTTGTGTCTACAGAAGACTTTGAATTATGTCTTTTGGCAGGGGAACACATTTGGTACTGCTCTGGGGAAATAATAGCTGCTATTCTTTGCACACTTGCATTCACATGTGCATATGCATCTCAGACAGCTAAGCCCTTGTCGCCAGTTGCTATAGTAGATGTGTTTGCCACATATTTGCTTTGCAAGCATACCTAACACTGTTTTCCCTCATTTCTTTCACATGAGGCAGCTCATTCTGAAAATCCTTAGCTACAAGATGAACTATGAAAGCCATCTGCTTCCAGACCAGGGAGAGTGAATATAATAAATCTTCTTTGCCTCATTGGTGGGATATTGACCCATTCCCACAGTTCCCTGTGTGTGCTTATTTCCAAGGAGAACAACTGTGTTAGGCAGTGCTTCCTTGCCCTCTCTTAATGAGGGATTACCCGTAAAGCATTGATCTTTAATATTTCCTTCCAAGGCAAAAATTTTTTCTGGGACACAGTTTGCCCTGACTTGCGACACTTTACTAGGTCCAGCTGACTTCAGGTTTCTCATGGACTGCATATTTTGTTTGTGGTAATGTGGGGTTTTTTTGTCTTGTGTGGGTTTTTGTTGTTGTCTTTTTTTTTTTTTTTTCTCCCCACACTAAAGTGGAAGAGCTGGCTTTCAGATCTGAGTATGTACAGTGGTGAGGATCAAATGGTTTGTTTGGTTCTTTACTATCTGAATAGTTTATATGTGTGTGGTCCAGCAACCTTAAGTAAAAAAAGATGTTGTCAGATCTTGTAACTCCTCCCATCGTATTTCCCAGAATTATAGATACTTTTATACGGCCACTTTGTTTTACTGAGCATTAGTCTTCCTAGATCTACAGGCAGGAAGAGGGACTCTTGTTGTTCTGTTTAGATCACTGAAACCTGCAGGGAGCAACAGACGCACTGTTTGGGAAAATGACCCTCTCAGTGCTGAGCTGCTTTTGTGGCTCTTCTCTTGACCTCCTCTGTTTCTTAATTTTTATATATTCCTTTCCAGACAGCAGTCAAATTGAGAGATCCACAAAACAGAGGTATCTGAGATACTAAACGTGCAAGGACCCAATGGCTTCTTGCATCATTCTCAAGTTTGAAAAACTGCTTCCCCCTCGTAACTCAATGAAAGGACATGAGGCTGAAAATTTCCATATTTCCTCAGCACTTGAGACATTGGGATGCCACCAAGTCAAGAGCTCATCTTCAGCTTAAGAGGTACACAAGCAGTTCTGTTTGTTAAAGCTGGCTTCAAAGATCAGTGCCTGAGTCAGGCAGCAGCTTGCTCATCACTGCTCAGAGGAGCTGGATGGATGAGAAAAAAGGCAAGTGTCAAGCCAGACTCCAAGAAGCGAAACTTGGTAGAAGCCACTGGGCTCCTACCTGGCCAGGTGGAGTAGCTAAAGAGGTCCCTCCTTGAGTTGGATTGTCTTGGTGTTTTGTTTGTTTATATTTATTTATTAAAAAAAAAAAAAAAAAAAAAAAAGACCTTGGGTGCTCCATGTTCACTACCAGGCAGTAAAGCAAACATGTAGTACTCTAGCAAAACACATTTGCGATTCAAGACCACTCTTCAGGGTACCAGACCTCAGAAAACAAAACAAAACATTTTATTCAAGGCCAAGTTGGCACATCTGTTTCTGTAACTTGACTTGTGCCTTCGTGCCTTCAGCCTTTTCTCCTCTTCCTTATAATACAGGGAAACACTGAAGTCTGCAAGATAGTTGACCTCTACTGTTTGTTTGGGGTTTTCTTTTGGTCTGCTCTCTTTTAGTCCAGTTAACCTGTACTGCTGTCTCTCAAGGTCACCTTTTTCCTTGCTCTGAAAAAAATGCTTGAGAAAAAAATATATTGGATCAGTCCTGTAGTCCCTGCTTTAGTCTCTGTATTCCAGCATATCTGAGGCAATGTTTCTCCTTGATTTAGGTAAAAACTCCTATTATTATTGCATCTTTCATTATTTAAACTGTTTTGCCTGTACCTGCAGTGTATATAGAAGCAGGATTGTAGAAACTGCTGCCACATTAGGATTCTGAAGCTACAAAACCTGTTGTATATCATATGTTCTAAATCCTTACTTCCTTGAAAAATCCCATACTCCTAGAAATCAGATTATATAACTCCATCTGCCCTGGTAAGAATTAGGTTAA
Source organism: Pampusana beccarii (assembly GCA_013399365.1). Lineage (NCBI taxonomy): Eukaryota > Metazoa > Chordata > Aves > Columbiformes > Columbidae > Pampusana > Pampusana beccarii. Next base: position 117,332 of record VWYH01003431.1, read on the forward strand.
CATCTATTTTGTCTGCTGGCAGGCTAGAAGGATTTTTTCCCCCCTCCTTTCAAATATCTACATCTTAGGCTATTGGCTTGCTTATTTGGAAAGTTAAACATCCAACTAGCACAGTGAGAGGCTGCAAATTTGGATCTTAGCTAAGGTAAGGGGACTGCATACAAAGCTGGTGACATATAACTCAAGGATATGCATGACCTGCGATTTGGAGGTACAATAATAAACAGCCCTTAACAGATTATGATGTCCGGATACTAGCAGCTTTCAGCGTGCAGATGGTGATGCTGTCAGGAAATGTCAGGCTTCGGTCTCTAAATGCCTGTCACACTTCGTTAGGGTGCACAGATGACTGTGTTCCCTCTGCTGCTGAGGCTTGACAGCAGATAACAAATGTGTTCTGATGGTAATTGCCTGATTCCTTATTATTTTGCGATCCACTCATTTAACCCAAATGCCCATACTTACAGAAGCAAAATAAAAAACGCTTACACATGTGAATTTTCATGTTGTTGGTGGCAACGAATGTGTCATCACTCAGGGAGGTGCCAAATGCTCTGCAGAAGGACAAAGAAACCCAGTTTCTTTTGGCATGTCTCCCTAGAGGAACAATACATCAGTCTAAGGATTCAGTGTGTGTTTGCAGACACCTACGGGAGACAGACAACTCCTTTTTGTTTTGCGACTGTCACTTTGGGTATTAGACTGCGCTATGTCTCTCCTGCTGTCGTTTTACCTCCACCTTGGACTGCGACTCCAATAGTGCAGACACAAGGAGAACAACAGATGGTATAAAGGGACACCAAGAAACCATGATTTTGCCCTAGCAGTACAAGAGCACAGCTAAAAAACGTGCTCCCTCCCCAGTCTTACTGGCATGCAGTAATGGAGCAACAGCTGAACTGGTGGGGTCTGGGAACCTTAGTCTCTTCTGTTACATGACCTTCCTGATCAGACACACACAAGTCTATGGGACCAGCTGGGATCCACCCAAGGGTCCTAAGGGAGCTGGCAGAGGTGCCCACCAAGCCACTTTCAATTATTTACCAGCAGTTCTGGCTCACCGGGGAAGTCCCAGTTGACTGGAAGTTGGCAAATGTGACACCCACCTACAAGAAGGGCCAGAAGGAGGATCTGGGGAATTTCAGGTCTGTCAGTCTGACCTCGATGCTAGGCAAGGTCATCAAACGGATCATCCTGAGTGCCATCACGTGGCACATACAAGACAACCAAGCAACCAGGCCCAGTCAGCATGGGTTTACGAAAGGCAGGTCCTCCTTCACCAACCTGATCTCTTTCTATGACAAGGTGACCCACTTAGTGGATGAGGGAAAGGCTGTGGATGTTGTGTACTTAGACTTCAGTGAAGCCTTTGACACCATATCCCACAACATTCTCCTGGAGAAGCTGGCAGCTCATGGCTTGGACTGGTGTACTCTACAATGGGTAAAGAACTGGCTGGACGGCCAGGCCCAAAGAGTTGTGGTGAATGGAGGCAAATCCAGTTGGTGGCCAGTCACAAGTGGTATTCACCATCGCTCAGTATTGGGGCCAGTTCTTTTTAATCTCTTTGCCAATGATCTGGACAAGGGGATTCAGTGCCTCCTCAGTCAGTTTGCAGATGACGCCAAGATGGATGGGAGTGTTGATCTGCTGGAGGGATCTGGACTGCCTGGATTGATGGGCTGAGGCCAACTGAATGAGGTTCAACAAGGCCAAGTGTCAGATCCTGCCCTTGGGTCACCACAACCACAGGCAGAGCTACACGCTCGGGGAAGAGTGGCTGGAAAACTGCCTAGTGGAAAAGGATCTGGGGGTATTGATTGGCACACAGCTGAACATAAACCAGCAGTGTGCCCAGGTGGCCAAAAAGGCCAACAGCATCCTGGCTTGTATCAGGAATAGCGTGGCCAGCAGGACTAGGGCAGTGATGGTGCCACTGTACTTGGCACTGGTGGGCCCTCACCTTGAATCCTGTGTCGAGTTTTGGGCCCCTCACTACAAGAAAGACATTGAGGTGCTGAAGAGAGTGCAGCGAAGGGCAAGGAAGCTGGTGAGGGGCCTGGAGCACAAGTCTGACGAGGAGTGGCTAAGGGAACTGGGGCTGTTTGGCCTGGAGAAAAGGAGGCTGAGGGGAGACCTTATCACTGTCTATAACTGCCTGAAAGGAGGTTGTAACGGGGAAGGTGTTGGTCTCTTCTCCCAGGTAACAAGTGATAGGAAGAGAGGAAATGGCTTCAAGTTGCACCAGGGGAGGTTTAAATTGGATATTAGGAACAATTTATTCACAGAACAATTCACAGAAAATTGGATATTAGGAACAATTATTCACAGAAAGGGTTGTCAAGTGCTGGAACAGGCTGCCCAGGGAAATGGTTGAGTCATGAGACACAGTTTAGTGCCTGAGTTAGGTTAATGGTTGGACTCAATGATCCTGAGGGTCTCTTCCAACCAAAATGATTCTATGATTCTAAGGTATAGGAGGACACCACCAGGCAACCACTGCAGAAATGAACAGGAAAAAAGGTCAGAAGTCTGAAAGTCCTGGAAAATGTCAGTCCCCACTCTGAGATGGTGATACTAGAGCTTCCGGGGTGGTCTGAGGAAGCAATTTTCCTACAGATTTTTCCTGTAGACCTTTATCCCTTATAATAGAAATCACTTATGGTATGGTTTTGCAGCGAACATTCTTATGGCTGAAATGAATCTGCAGTCTCTTTTGGGGAAATAAATTACTTCCCAACAGAAACTTTCCCACCCCAGAGCAGATCCTCACTGGTTGGCCTTTGTTGCCTGCTTTATGTTTGCTTTATGCATCAAAAACAAACAAGCAAACCCAAACAACAGAGTAATTTTGGGGTGAACACTCTGTGATAGGTGAAACCTAGTGCTGGTGCATGATAGCAGAAAGCCTGTGATATTACATGGCATGAAACCCACAACTGAGCGTATGTGTCAAGCTGTCAGCACTGTTTTCAAAGTCCAGAGCAACTCCCTAACAAAAGCCTTGCACGCCACTCCTGGTTGTTTCTGGTTTGCTGATTTGGCTTTTGCATGTATATGTGGGGGAGAGAGACAGGTTGACACCACACCTTGTCTTTTTAAAAAGTCTTTCTTTTGCTGTTAATGGAAAACCATTACCTTACCTGGAAACAAACAAAACTTGTTCTAGCTGCAGCTGAAGGAAATCAAGGGATGAGGGGGCAGATGCACTTTATGTCCATGTCCTACACTGATAGGTTCAGAAACTACTTGTAACTTCAAAACCCAAAGATTTCTAAGGGTGTTTCCTGGAGCTTGTTAGAGCACGAGTAGCTAATGAATATTCAGTAGGCTTTACTTTCAATAAACACCTTTCCTGTGTACTTATAAATGAACTTCTTATGATTTTGCTGTCATCCACACTCATCCTAAGACCTCATGTGGGCAACTTCTGGTTTTACATATATTCTCAATTGCACCTTCTAGAGATAAATCAATTACAGGAAGCCATTATCTTCTAGCAAGTGGGAGAAGAGATTATTACAAGTAATCTCTTTTCACAGACTAGCTCTACCCGTCCCTCTGCAAAAGGCAGCCTGCCAAGTTATCCATTATCCAATACTGTATACCCATCACATCAAATCAAGAAAAAAAAACACAGACCCTATCTGAGGTTTAGAAATTGTCCGTGCTTGTGTTTTAATTGTGTTAAAGGCACATGATGTTTCTGTAAGAACAGCACCTGTTGGAGCACTGGCTCTAGCTCATTCCCATTAAAAAATCTGCCGTATATATATTTTTTAGTTATTATTTTGGAAGAGTTACCAATACTTTGAATTAGATATAGACTTTTTTTCCTAGGAGCTGAGAAAATCTTAGTCATGTTTGCCTTTATTTCTGAACCTGGTTGCAGTTAATGAGTCTGATCTCCTAAAAATGCCTGGCAGGATTCTCACCATCTTGAAAGCAGCCTGGATTTCACCCAATACACTTCTAACACTGGCTTCAAAGCTGCTTGTGCTTATGCATTATACAAATCACAGTCCGTATCTTGGCAACAAACCACATGCAACCACGCACAACGAGCTCAGCTGAACTTGAGTTACCCATTTAGGTGAATGTCTGAGGTCAGTGGTGGAGTTTTCTTTGCCTGACTTCCTAAGAAAGTGAGGTTTACATACTCACATTAGCCATCTGTGTTTGTACCTCCTGACAGCTTCTGTATCTGTTTGCCCAGGCAACAAAACCTGACAGAAGGCTCTTGGGATGTGACACACCTTCCCTGCATGGAGATGGTGCATCATGGGAAAATAAGGGGGAAGACCTGTCAAGAAAATATAGTTGTAACTGCTCCTGTCCTAAGATCATGCATGATCTAGAAACCTTCCCAGAAACCTTTCAGATTTTTTTTAATGGTTCTGTGATTGTTTATGGTTGTTGTGCACATTATACTGTGAGAGTGACTGAGCACTGGCACAACACGACCAGAGGGGTTGTCGTGTCTCCATTCTTGGAGATATTCAAAAGCTGTCTTGACATGGTCCTGGGTATCCTGCTCTAGGTGGCCCTGCTTCAGCAGGGACGTTGGAGCAGGGGACCTCCAGATGTTCCTTCCAATCCCTGCCATTTCATGAACCTGTGAAATTTGATTGATTTGGACTCTCCTTATCCATATGAGATGTAAACAGAATAAAGTATTAAAGAAGTAAGAAATAGTCCTTGGGAAAAGGCACACATTACAGTAGGCAGAAGACTGGAAAAGAGACCTTTGTGATAACCTCACTTTGTGAGAGGCCTTGGTGTGAGCTGAGCTCCTACTGAACACTAAAAGTTTCCTTCGGCTGCAGGATTTAATGGAGTTAACGGTGAGAATAGGCATGGAGAAGAAATCCATTGAGGGTAGAAATACATAGACACCTATAGAAATTGGAGCTGAAAATGGTTAGAGACTGGGAAAATATCCAAAAGCTCAGCTTTGCTTGCTTGGTTTCTTCTCGTCCCTTGGTGCTTGCAAGAAGGAAGAGCCTCGAGGTGAGGGAGGTTCTTGCCACAGCTTCTCGCCCCATACTTGAGCCAGGGCAGGACCACCTGCCTCCTCCCCCTGGACAGGGAAAGCAAAGCCCAGCTCCTGGCCCAGGGAGGACATTGGGTCCTGTAACAGACACCCGCATGAGAGAGTCAGGAGACCTGTCACAGCTGGTGGTAGCAGGTAAGTGTACTTGCAGCCCCTGTGACTGCCGTAACTGTATATAAAGCATCTATCAGCAAGGAATCAATCCAACATAGCTAGTGATTCTCTACTCTGCAGTTTAGAGTATAAGTCACTGTTTAAGTCTTTTTTTAAGCAGATGACACGACAGGTCAGTTATTGCAGTTGTTAACGTTTGGTACTCTTATTTCAAAATCAGGTTGTCTGCTACCACAGGTCTGTATTGTTCCCTTTTCTTGATGTAGAGCAGAACCCTTTTAAATCAATCAATTATAACAAGAATATTTTCCTGTGTCCTGTACTAAGGAAATGTATTCTGACTTAATGCAAATGGAATAAAATTATTAAAAAGTTATTTCCTGTTGAGCCAAGGCTCTTAGGTTTCATTCAGTCTTATACTACAGTATTTTATGCTGAAGTATGGACTTTTTTTTTCAGGAAACTAGTGTATTCACAATCACAGAGGCTAGAGGTAGAACTGAACAAAGAATAGCACAGAATTCATTTTGGTGTGTGTCCTCCGTACCGGTACTGACTAAACTCCTTCATTTGCTAAAGTTGTGTCTGTAGTCCGTAAGTGCAGGGTGCTGCCACCTAAAATACGGCATTGCATGATGCACTTGGAAATGATTGATGGGGCACTGTCATGTGATGCTCATTGTTTATCCACAGTTGAAAAATGGTGCTCCCAGCAAGACTCCTATCCTAAGGGGACAAGTGCAGAGTGGGGAATCCAGAGACGAGAAGATGAGAGCAGAAGGGCAGGGCTCTGCCAAAACCAGAGTCACAAGCCACACCCACTGCTCCCAGGTCACTACCTCCAAAACACAGAATGAAACCAGTCCTGTAGATGTGGACCACCAGTGGTCCGAAGATAAGAGAATGGTTGAGCCAGGGCAGTCTTTCCCTCAGTGTCCAGCACTCTGCTTCTGAAAAGGAATAAACACAAAGAAGAAGGGTACTACAGAGGGCTAGTGTTGAAAAGCTGGTATTAAAAATCTTGAAATAAAGTTTCTGAATTTAAATTCTTGCTAAGTAGGAATAAGTGAATGTTATTCAGTGCAATTTTTGTCAAAACGCAGAAAAAACCATTATTGAAATGCACAATTCATGCTGAATTTGTTTAATAAAACCAGTGACTCAGCTTTCTGGAGGAAAAGTCTTTATACAAATGGTTGATATTCCCTGTAGGGGGAAAAAAAACAGCAGTTAAGAGACAGAACTAGCACTCTGTATAGTGGGGTAATCTTAACATTTTTTTTCTGGCCACTGTGAGCCATTTGCTTAGCATGACTGTTAAAAGATGGTAGAGAATGGGAATCTTTTCACAGACTAAAAAAAATTTCAGACTTGCTACAAGCTAGCACTAGAAGTAAAAGCTGAGGCTGTTGAAGTTGCACAGTTAGTAAAGACGTTTCTGAACTATTAGTTGGTGGAGATGTAAAGATCAAAACACAGTCAATATTTTAACTGAGAAGTTAGTGCAAAAAAAGAACAGAATTCACTTTTAATCACTGGGCTGAAAATAATTAAGAACTAAACCTAAGGAAGTTTCAGCAACTACAGATGCATCTACATGAATACAATACAATGTGTTAAATTCCGCAGTAGCATGGACTCTGATGTAAAATGTATATTTTGTGTTAAACTCATTTTAACACTAATGTGGAAGTAAGTTATCTGCATTATAATACAACCTGTTTGTCCTGCTGGTTATAATTTTCTCTGTATTGGTCCCTCCCCCACCATGGGATGATTTATCTCAATTTCACTGTCATCCTCTTAATGAAGTTAACCAAGATCCTCCAGTATTAAATTACAGAGAGCACACAGACCAATGATTTGGAGCTCTAAGCTCTTTAAACTGGCAGTTCCTTCTTGAGGCAAACCTCTTTATTAAAGATTTATTTCATCTGCCCTTTGAAACTAGTGAATTACCATAAATTTGAAAGTTTTGCTAAGGTTATTCCCTGGCAAAAGAGGGGAAGTGGAATCAATCTCTGCTGCTGCAGAGCTGTTTCTCGAGATATCTGTATCAGGCAACCTTTAAAGAAATTAGATTGTGGTCAGGTTTCAGACACAGCTATATATATATATTTTTTTTTTTTTCTACATGACTGCAGTCTGGTTTATTTTAGAGCTGCTTAAAAGGGGATAATGAGTGCACCAATTAAATGGATGGTGAAAGGCTGCTGCTGCCTGCTGCACCCTGATCCTCCCCAGAAGGAGCTGGGGGTGCAGGATAGACTTTCCCATGAAGCAAAGAATGGCAGTGCATTGTTTGGTTGGCACACTTGGTTGGAGCACCTCTAACTGAGCTCCTGCTCTTCAGACACCTTGGGAATCCCTGGAGCTTCCTGATTGATTGGTTGCCCTCTCAGCCTTGGCATTTTCTGAACCATTTCCCAGAATGAAACTAGTGCTACAAATGAGTGTGCAAAATCATTGCTGGTACCTCAAGAGCTTTCTTGATCTGACAACTCGGTCATCTCAGATGGCTTGTGTAATATTCAATGGCCATCCCTTCAGTATTGTTCAGCCTATATATTTAAACATAACTATTTTCTAAACTTTTAAATTATTTTGATGCTGTATGATGCAGCAGTTATGGTTTTGGAAGCGGTATAGATTCTCTGAGCACAACACCCATGTTAACTGGTCCTTAATTAGATTCCTGAAGTTAAACTGTGTTGTGAACACCTTCTCCTGAGCTTTGAACACATAAAGTTTTGGTTTTCCTCCACTCACCCTTGCTATGTGTGTTTTTACACTGTAATCTTGGGCCTTGCAAGCTCTGAATGTTTTAGATCAGTGAAACTGCCTGGTTATCCTCAAACACTTCCATGGTCATCCAGAGCTTCCCACAGCTTGGCAGCAGGATGAGGCAGCCTCTGCACAAGCAGCACTGCCCTGAGGATCTCTTCAGCCTATGAGAGGCGAACAAATCGGCAATGCAGATGAACTTTGTCTATTTTCCTCCTTGGATTAGCATGTCGTTCTGGGTACTGCAAAGAAAACTGCACTCAACCAAATGTTTTATTCTTTTATTGCACTCCAATTAATTCAGAGCAAGTGGTATTTTAGAGCTCCATCCAAAAAGTGGAACCCTATATTTGACACAGGACAACTGACCAGAAGCAACTGTGCTTACGAGGTGATATGTCTCCTCATTTGGTACTGGTTAGGCAGAAGTCAAAATAAACTAATATGTATTACCCCTGAAAAGCTTTCCATTTGATACTTCTATCATTTTTTTCCTATCTGGTACCTGAGTAGGGGAGAGGTAGTGGGACAGCTGGCAGTTTCACGTGCTTAGACTCAAACAAGGGTGACCCAGAGGCAAGGGACAGTGGCAAAGGGGCACTGTCACAGCTGAGTCCAGGCCAGCACCAGCTTTGCTGGTTGGGAAAGTTCCCTGATTCAAATCAGATGGAAGTCCCACGCATAGGGTTTGGAGTAGAGAACTTGCCCCTCTCATGAGCATTGCGAACAGGAGCTTTCTGCTCTTCATCCTGCCCTGGTGCACACCAGTCAAGAGAGCATACTGGGCTTAGGAGAAAGGAAGGATTCCAGATGCTCTGGCTTTTTCTGTTGGCTGGCATAGGTGTCAGTTCAGTATATCCTGACTCTCCTGAACTACAGCATCCTTCTGCCAACACACCGAACAGAGCAGACATTGTCCACTCTCTATGTGCAGCCTGTGTCTGGCCTCCAAATTAAAAATGTAATTCCCAGCCTCCTGCAGAAGCAAGTAAGGTGTGAAACTGCGGATCCCTCTGAGTAACACTTCTCACAGCTACCAAAGGCTTGAGCCTGGGTTTCCTGGGGGTCCTGCGGCTATTCCTTCCCTAGGCGTCTTTCACCTGAAAATCTTTCACTTGGCTTATCAGAGAAAGGAGAGTCAATGGAGCAGTAGGGTGGGACAGGAAAAGCACGGTACCACAGTCAGACCCACTCACATGGCCATGCCTTCATCTGAGGAACTCCCAATAAAGGCAGGATAAAGGATGGGATATCTGTTGGGAAAAGGATGTGTGCAATCGGATGTCAATTTCTCCGCTTCACTACTCTCTGAGTAGCTTGCCTAGGAAAGCAAAACAATGCTCTTTGTGGTTAAACAACGTTTTCCAGATTGCTGCAACAGTACTTACAAGCCCATTTCCTGAGGTTCCAGCTGAACGGTAATGCAAATTCCACTGTTTACCCCTCTTAAAAAAGGGAAGCAGAATACAAGTGTGGGCTTCTCAATGATGGAGTAATGTGATTTTAGAAGGACATGCCGATAGGTTTGAGTGATACACCCGAATTTTGTTGTTAGGTAGTGCAAAGAAACAGTTTCCACTACTTAATCATCATTTGGTTTAGCTTCTCCTCAGTTTACATGAGAATTTGATTCAAAATTCGACTGTCTAGTAAGGAGAGGAAGATATTTTGTCATTCCTTGAGTACCTTTCCTACGTTCCTTTTTGAGGCTATTTGTCCTTTTTCAGAGGACTTCAAACACCCTCCCAGATGAAGACATTTATAACAGTGATTGTCACCCCTGCAGAAAAATGATTTTGATGTTTGGGAGCCATGTTCTATTGCATTTTAGGACATCTGCTCTGGAGGTGAAATAATGAATTTGACATTTAGAGGTACCGATGAAAATTACTGTGGTTAGTTATTGAGACTGAAAAACCACTTGCCTTTTTTTTTTTTAAATGGAGGACTTATATCTTAATATTCATTTTAAGTCAGAGGTAAGTATCCTAGCATCCTGTTGAAAGGCAGATCAACAGAGCCCTTCACAATTTCCAGTGAAAAACTGTTGATCATACATGCCACTCCCTGACACAGAACTGAGGATTTATAGCACAGAGAATACACAAGGATATTAAAGACTTGCACAGTGAGCTGAGGAAGGGGCAGACAGAATACTTACTCAAATGTTAATTAAGAATTTTCCGCATCATCACACCTTTTCCACTTGCCATTGCATATTGAAATATCACAGGATACTTCAAATCATTATTTTCCTTTTGCGTATTTATCACCATTCTGAATATTTATTTTTAATGTTTTCTGTAGGTAAAACGTAATAAATCTTTCAGCTGAAATGTTTTCCAAACAGAACATTAAATATTTGGATGATTTTGATACCATTGGGATAACTCTTCCGGATGATCCTCTTTTCCAATCCTGATATATGACTCACACTGAGGATGAGGGAGAGAGAGGTTTTTTATTGGTTTTCTTGGAAACTCAAGAAGCTGGATTGATAAAAGTGTGTTGGAAGAGAAGAGACAACCTTTGGTAATAAGGATGAAGGAGATTGCCCTGCACTTAGTGAGAATTCTGTGACCAAGTGAGTGGTAAACACGACAGGTAAGAATTGCCCTCAGGCACGAAGTTGACAGGAGTGTAGTCAATGAACAAATCGATGTCCTTGCACTATTTCTAGTAGAAGCTGAGTCCCTCCAGAAGTGGCAAGAGAGACATGTGAGCAGTCGTTTCATCTGTGTAGCATGTTCTGCACAGCTGGAACCTGCATTTCTGTGACTTTCACAGAGTGCCAACAAAGTTGCTACACTACCCTGAAAAGTAACATAACATCCTCCAAAACATGGGCCAGCAGAAGGATTTCTCAGAAGTTATCTAAGGTCTTTTCGTTGGAGGGAAAAATTCTGAAGCAATGAGGTACTGTAAAAGCAGAAAATAAAAGTTATTCTGAAAGCACAATGCTAATGGGAACTGGCTTCAGAGTAGGAGTCTTATGGTTGATGTATCAAAAAAGGTATTTTCCTTGAGTGATGTCATCTAGACAAATCCCTCTCCTAAGTGGATTCTCCAGTGTCTGGTAATGTATGAGCTTCCACTGCAGACACCCCTGAAATAGTCTCTGCAGGCAGCTGTTTCCACAGACTTTGCAAGAGCTTAATTTCTCTGAGATCACCAGACCTTTGTCAAACCTGTATGAAAACAGACAAAAGACTCAGCAGAATTCGTCTTTCCATTTCTGTTGATCTGAAAGCACTCTACCCATGTATTTAGAAAAGCCCTAATTTGAACATTTATTTTAATGCAATCACCTAATGTTTTCTGGTAATAGAATTTCTTCATCTCTCTTACTGCTCTGCTGGTACTGCCATTTGTCAACGGGCATTTCGAGACCCTGTATTTTGTCTAGCTTGTGACATTTTAATGTGGTCTGAGAGTCACAAAATTTTGGCCAAGAATCCTCTGAAAATCTGGAGACATGGCAAATCAAACACTCAGAATTAGTCATTTTTAAAATCTTGGTTTAGGCTTATATCCAACTGAAAAAAAATAAAAACCAACGGGGGGGAAGGAAGTGCTAAAGCCTGTTAGGAATGAAAAATACCTATGTGTAAGAGTGACAGGATTTAGACTGAAGTGGTTGTCATCAGGTACAACCCACATGTAGACAGTTTTTGGGGCTGTACAGCACAGTCTAAGCATGGACAGGCTCCAGCTGAGTTTTTTCTGAAGACAATGATTGCTTACAGAATCTCCAAGAAACAAGTCTGTTTCTAGGTGCCTGAATATCCAGAGTAATGTCTACTACACACATTTGATTTTAAAACAGTAGGCTATTTCACATGGTAGGGACTGAGAAGAATTCTGGTCCCAGCTGAGTTGTTTAAACACAAAAACACATGGTGGTTTTCTAAGTCCCAATTGTCTCAGGCATCTCTCACTCTCACATAGTATGGGTAAATATTACTCATTAAAAAAGATTAAGGTACAGTTAAATATTAACAACCATCTACGCTCCACTGCTTTCAGGTCAAAACAGCAAGAGCACAGTTTTATTCCTTGGCTTCAAGAATGAAGGACAGTGACTGCTGAAACTCTTTAAACACAGTTAAGTTGGGAAACTCTAAATCACAGATTCATGGGAAGATTTAGGTCAAGAATTGTGAAATGTTGTGCAAAGCCCTTCTGAATGGTCAAGGCAGAGCATGTAGATAGCACAGTGTTCAGCAGCGTAAAACCATGGCTGTGTCTTTGGTGTCCCAGACCCTGAAGGCTTGGGATGGCAGAAATGTTTCAGACAGAAACACGGGGTAGAGTTCACAGTGCATTTAGGTATGGCTCAGCATGGGGAAAATAATGTGTGCTACCAACGTCTGCATGCATTTCTTAGCAATATATCATCAAGTTGCTGGGGTTTCAGGTCAAGTCACTCTGCAATGCCATATTAAGGTGGTGATGTTCTTCCAATAGGGTCAGGGATTATACTGTGTGTTGTGTGTCCCCGCACCCTGCTTCCTGCCATGCTCCTGCTCACACCGCACTCACTTTGTTGACCAGAGAGTTACAAGCCTTTAACTTAATGGCCCAGGAGAAAACCAACCAACCAACCAACCAACCAACCAACCAACCAACTAACCAACCAACCAACCAACTAACCAACCAACTAACCAAAGACTCCCCCCCCTGAAACCAAACCAAACCAAACCAAACCAAAAAAACAAACAACCAACCAAACAAAAAAAAAAAGAACCAAAACAAAACAGTTTGGCTGACAGCAGAGAGACACATTTCTTTAACCGAGCAACTAAAAAAACAGTCTCAGGTAATTTGCTGATGTCTACTGCCAATGAATCATGTAGGCTGAAAGGAATTGATGTTCCTTTTGTCCCAATAAACTATTAATCTTATTCATGTAACTAGTCATCACTAAATGCTGGGAATCTTTCAGGGTTACCTTGGAAAAAACATTCAGGTGTACAACTTTTTATTTTGAATTGATGTCATCGGTCATTACAGACGAGACGACAAAAGGGAAATGATAGGATTATTTTTGCAGCCAGAAATACAGTAGGGTTCTCTTTTAAATTAGCTGAAGAAATAGAAGAGATGCTTATAGAGATGGAGAAATAAAGGGTAATAAGGGACAGAGACAAAAGAGCTATTCAGGCCTAATGTTCAGAGAAATAGTTATACCTGTAATACTGTGTAATTATTAAAAATGCATTGCCCCATAAGGCTGCCAGTAGGACTTAACATTATCTGCTCCTTGACTTTTGTGACAAGAAAGTGAAAGCTTCTTGTATTTGTCTTAAAGTATGATATTACTGAAAATGATCCAGTAAAAACGAATGTCATTAACCATTTAAGGACTAATGTGGCATCAGGAACTGGTGGCTTCCTCTGGAGACCAGAGACAGGTTTTGAAGGACTATGACACAGAAATTCCAGTGAAATCTTAATAACAACTGCAAAATAAATCTGTGATTTATGTGATTGCAATAATTATCCCTTTTTTTTCTTTTCTTTTCTTTTTTTTTTTTTCCCCACATAACAACAAAATGGCATGTCCTTCAACTTCTCTTTGTTTTCCCAGAGGAAAGTTGCTGTGCCCATTAAGAAGGAGAAAAGAGCATCTCTCCAAGTAACTTTGGTCAGATTTGACAGTGGATAAATTTGTAAGCAGTGGCATGTCATGCAAAGTTTTCACCCAGTATTTAATTAGAAACCAAATTTATGGTCTAGCTGTTACACAGAAATAACATCCTAATTCATTTAAAAGCTTGATTGAAAGTCACTTCAAAGGATTACAGTCTTTCTTTCTCGAAATATTTTAAGAGATTGAGTCTAGTTAAAAATGTGTAATAACTTTTTTTCAGAATCCCATGTGTCCCAAGCTTCATCATTATTTTACTGCTAAATCAGTGGGGACAGAAATGATTCTCTGGGATAAAAATTTCTCTTCAGATTTCATGGGTTAGTGATTAAACAAATATGAAGGCCATTCCACTATGTGTTTAGAAGTAAGAATAAATCTTTGCTGATCTCTCTGTAGCAAGCTAGCAAGCGCATTTAAGTTTCATTAAGGAGAGGTATACTGAGTAGGCAAGGCTGACACTGCTTGTTTACTGCTTAATAAACATAAAGCTGGGCCAGCTCAATTTATTTGGAAAGTCAGTTTTGGTGTTTGGACCTTTCTGCTCTGCTTTGCCCTTCTTCAGTGAGGTGTCAGGGTGAGGTTCCCACAGCGAGTCTATTTGGGGTGCGTACAGATACACCAGCTGTGCTCTGTGGGTATTTTCGGGCAGCCCAGCTGAGAAGGGTTCATTGCTGTGGCTGTGGGAGAGACGTTGAAAGGACTGATGTTTTCAATGCCATTTCTGGGAAATAACTCACCAAGAATTGTTTAGTCTTTTTGACTCAGTCTCGGAAATGATGGTGCTGAACGATTCAAGCCCTACAAACTTTAGTAGGCACTGAGAATAAGCGATGCCTCCCAGAAACAGTGAAACAAAACAGTGGGAATGGGACAACCAGTTAGGATAGTAGAAGTTATTCCACAAAATCTCAGAATAGCTGAAGCTGGAAGAATTTGCCTGGAAATCATCTAGTATTTGTATGAACAAGAGGTTGTAGGATGTTCCTGCTGTGGCTGCTCTAGAATGGAAATCCTTACAAGCTGCTCTTGAAGAGTGATTTCCTTCAGTGACTCTGAGACGTATTTCAGAAACCTTTCTTTTGAAAAGAAGGGCCTTGGCCAAGTGGCTTTAAGTAGATGTGTTTCATAAAACTGTTGAAAAAACGTACCTAACTCGCACAGTTAGAGAATCTGTCAAAATTTGTCTAACTGTTGGATACATTCTAATTCCTGATTCACTTTTTCTTTTTTTTCTTTCGTCTTTCTCTAGAAGTGTCTCTCAAGGTATAGAAAGGCCAGATAAAATGCAGAGAGCTGAAGCCCACTGAGTTCTGCACAGACGGGTCTGACGACGTGTTTACTTCATGCCCTGGCTTCCATGGGCACTCCTGTCTGGCCTGGCAGAACAGAAGTATCCCACATGTTTCCTAATCTGGTAGACTTTTCCCTCTTTCAGAAGTGGATCATTTACAGTCATTTTTTGGAGTCTGTACTGGAAAAGCAAGAAACACTTGTTTGGGGAGAAAGTAGTTAGTTTGCACTTTCTATTTGTGTGGATGCGCTGAGGAAAGCAGCACCTAATGCTCCATAGACCAATGAATTTCCACTGCGTGGAAAATGCTGGGTAACAAACTGGGTTTCGACTTTCCAGCATGAACCTTTCATGTTATGTATCCCACCTCTACTTGGGGAAGAAGAAAAACCTGACTTGATGTGAAAAATCTGCTTGTGCAGCATAAACCCACGCCCAAGCTGCAGACAAGTGTTTCTCCACAGAAATGATATGCCACATCCCTCCGGTGATAAATTCTAGAGTCATAGATTAGTTTGGGTTGGAAGGGACTTTTAAAGCTTATCTAGTCCAACCCCCCTGCAATGAGCAGGGACATCTTCAACCAGATTAGGTTGCTCAGAGCCACATCCAGCCTGGCCTTGAATGTCTCCAGGGATGGGGCATCTACCACCTCTCTGGGCAACCTGGGCCAGTGTTTCACCACCCTCGTTGTAAAAAGTTTCTTCCTCGTGTCTAGCCTGAATCTCTCTTGTTTTATTTTAAAACCGCTACGCCTTGTCCTATCAAAAGACCCAGCCCAAGGGGGAAGGAAAAGAGACAAGCAGCCTAATAAAGTACTCATCCTGAATAATGCATCGGATTAAAATTCAAGGGGATGTGTGTATTTAATAAACTGTGTTTATATTAATTACACGAAGGGAAACTAATAGGCGCTGCCGGGTCTCCCCGAGGCTGCCGGGGCGGTGCGATAGCGCCACCTGGCGCCGCGCCTCCGCCACCGCAGCCGGGCTGGCTCCGCGCCCGCGGCAGCACCGCGCTCGCCTGCGGGGGAAGGAACCGCGCTCGGCGGCAAGGAGGCTTTTGCTGAGCGGGGTTTGGTTAGCCGTTCAGGCTGAGCGCGGGACTAGTAAAATCGAGAGCAAAGCCTGAAGGGAACCAAAGCAAGCCTCACAGCTTGTTCGCTGTTAATGGAATTATCATTATTTATTTACAGAGGTGAACCAACGGTTTAGCAAAAATACACAACTCATCAACAAAAGATACTTTGGTTTCAAACTTTGTTATTATTCTGTTTCTTTGAAGATCTAATCTTCACTTTCTTAAATACTCAATTCGCTTCCCCCTGCCCCCCGGCTGCTATTCTTGTTAGTGCTGTTACTGTTTCGCTGTAAGCAGACTAGCTACCCAGTCGGAAAAGGTTGGTTGTTCTGTATAGATGTATGTTTGTTCCATCTAGGTTTTTGTTTGGTTTGGTTTTTTAGAACTATGAAATTAATTTCTGTCCGGAAGTCAGATTTGTGGTAGTGGGGATGCTGTGCCACTGCAGTGGGGTTGCATTCCTTCCAGAGCTGATGATGCTCCAGAGCTTCTGGCCTCTAGGTACCCCTTTGTTTTGGGAAGATACTTCAACAAGGTGACCCAACAACCCTGTGGATGCTCACTGCAGCACCTGCGCTATTCAAAAGAGCAAGTGCAGTTTAGGGTACATCCTTGATACTCCCTGTTCAGTTTTTCACCTTTGTCCCCTTGGAATTTATACTCAATATAAGCTCAGGGAAGAGCCAAGGCTGTTAAAAATTACTCTCTCCATTTCCCTTTACTATATTTGTAAAAGCATTTTACTTTCTAGTCTGTTGTGGCTTACTTCCCATAGCAGTGTATTGTGGTTAATCTCTTTTCAGACCATGCGAACTACAGATGTGGAGGCTTTCTCTCCATGATGGGTGCCCTTTATCCACCTGTCATGTTCCTCCTGCCTTGGCCTATCCACATAGTCACCTTTGCTGATGCTCCTCCATATTACTAGAGGAAAAGCGGATTTTGAGACAGAGGTGTATTACACAGAGCAAGGATTAAGCCAAATGTATTATTCACCCTTCCCAAGTCTGCAGAAGGCCTCCTGAGACCCTGCAGATGCCAGCAAGGAAAACTGCAAACTAACAAGGTTTCTGTCTCAGCCTGTGGTAGATCTGGTTACTGTAATTGTTGGAAGTGCTGTGAAGTGCTCCAAAGAGGAAGCTGGGAGTGGAGGGAAGATCCAGAGACAAGATGGGGGAGTATATTACCTTGTGGAAAGAAGAAAAAGTGGAGCACGCGTTTCAACAGTCATCTATCCACAAGGACCAGGAAAAACAAACCAAGTGTGTTACCTCCAAGTTTGTTTCCATCACCTCCAGATGAGAGATGGAGGAATGAAAAAGACAGTCATTTCCACGTGAAGCCTGAGCTGGGGCAGGATTGCAACTGGGGCACAGCAGCATGGGAAGAACTCCCAGCAAAACAGAGTAGGGGCTAAAGACAGAAAGGATGACTTTCAGGCAATGTTCATAGTGAAGACCATCTGTTTCCTGATGAAGGCAATGCTACTGTGGGAGGCAAGGATCTCCTGCTCACGTAGGCCCTGTCAGAAAATGTATTGACCTCAGAAAGCTGTCTGGTCTGCAAAATCAGCTCACGGTCAAGCCCAAGGAGCCCAAGTTCACCCAGGGAAGTGCTCAACGTCATGTTTCTGCAGTGCTGCTGTGGATTTCCCCAGG
This sequence comes from Pampusana beccarii, assembly GCA_013399365.1. Taxonomy (NCBI): domain Eukaryota; kingdom Metazoa; phylum Chordata; class Aves; order Columbiformes; family Columbidae; genus Pampusana; species Pampusana beccarii. Next base: position 134,965 of record VWYH01003431.1, read on the forward strand.
ACCCTGAAGGTGTCAGACCAGCTGATTTTTAAGGACAGATGAGCCATTTACAGTTTGGGACAGGAGTGTAGTAGCAATGTCCATCCAGAGCTCACTTTGTGTCATGTCCACCCACCTCCCTCTCCCAGGCACTCAACAATACCTGACATAAACCTGAACCTGGAGATGCAGATCAGAAGATCTCGTCCCTGAGTGACCTCTAATGTCCCTACTGACCCCTATCACTATCTACGAGCCCATCCCCAGCTAATCTCTCCTAACACCTTTTCTAATCTAATCTAAACAGATGCTGGCAAACCCACTAATTCTGCTTGTTAATACTCAAGCCTCTCTGCTGGCACCGGCTGCTAAAACAAAGCTGTCCCCATTCTGCTGGCCAAAGAGCCCTATGTCCAGGGCAGAAGTCACACATCCCCAGGCATGGTGAGAATTAGTGGCCTTCCAGATAACAGAGGTGGGATTTAGAGGTATGGCATGGGAGAAGTGCATCAGCATGGCTCCTGGACAAAAGATCTGCTGTTGTGATATATCTTGTACACATGTGAAAGAAGACCATGTACAGATAGGTCCAGATTTCTAGCATTTCTAAACATGCAGTGCCCCTGCAAACCTTGAGAGAGTGGGTAGGGAACAAGACTTGGCCATAGAAGTCCCACTTGGGACTAATAAATTATATAATTTATATATAATAAATTAAGGAAATAAAGTACAACATGAGTGTCACATTTTGAGGATTTTATGTGTGGTTTTGTTTTTGTGTGTGGTAGGGTCGTTTGTTTGTTTGTTTTTTTCTTTCCCACTCCATTTAGACACATTTCAGTATTTCTTCTGTAATTGTTTCAGAGACTATTAATATTCCTGAGTATACCCGAAAAGCGGAGCTGCTCACTTCTGAGGCAGAAAGCCCATCAGAGTGAGGAAATCTGGTTTTCTGCAGTGTTTCCTGTATGGTACATTTCACAAACTCTTTCAGTGAGCACATTAAAGAGGTATCTCTTCTGTTCGGCATCTTGCTGTGTGTTTCAGAGCATTGGCCATTCATCTCTGCTAGCTACCTCACTGAAGCTGCCCAGCAGCATTCAAAGGTTGTGGAAGAAGAGGGAGTGCAACAGATACATAGAGGGTCTGATAGCACAAATCCATCTCCTTTAAGAAATAAGCTATTATTATTATTATTATTATTATTAATAATAATAATAATTCATTTTTAGAAATTTTACCTTTTACCAAGAAATTACTGGAGAAAAATATGAGACTGTCAAATATGTTTGATGCATAGTGAAAACAGCTTTTATATTTTTAATATATGTTCATATTCCTCATTCTAGAAAACAATGTTAGTATTGTTTTGTTGTGTAATTTTTTAGTTATTTTAGATATGATTGAGAAGTGGGTCCTTTTTTCCACCCCAAAACCCCCAAAGAACAAAACCTTTCATTACTGAAACTCAGTTCAATGTAAAATGACTTCAGATTTGTGAGTGGTGCAAATAACAACAGGAACAACAAATCTCAGATATTCATTTTGCATGACTGGGTCAATTACTTGCAAAAAATCTAATTAACATACAATGTCCTCCCTCTCACTCCTGTTACTGTCTTAGGTCCTTTAATTGCCTGTGAAAAAGTATCTATGCTGAGCAGCTGCGATGTTGAAGAGACAAATCAGAAATGACACAAATTCAGTACTCAACAGCTACTGAGGTAAACAGGAGGCCAAGCCACTATGCGACATTAATGAGTTCAATTATCGATAGAAACACAACTGTCTCACAATGCTCCTTTTTGCAGTTTGCAGGATGGTGGGGTCATGTAACCCAGCTCAACTGTAGAGGGAAAACCTTCTCCCACTCCCAGCCCAACATGTTTAACGCTTCCAGCACGGCTGCATTCATCACCAATTAGGGCAACTCTTGACAAAGCAAACCCTTCTGGTAACGATCTATTTTCTATTTACCATGTCACAATAGTTGTTAACAAAACTTACCCAAATAAATTAACATTAATTTTATGCTACTGTGGAAAACTTGTTGAATTGTAATTAACAGGTTGATATGGATTGCCTGAGTGGTTTTGTACAACAAATAATTCCATCCTTTGAAATATATTTGTGGGGCCTTTCTCGATGATGAAGAAATGTACGTCCTTTTTCACTCCAAGATAAAAATGTATCTTAAAGGGGAAAAAATGCTGGTTAGAATATTTCAGTTTGAATAGGCCTATTAGAATCATAGAATGTCCTGAGCTGGAAGGGCCTCACAAGGATCATCAAGTCCAACTCCTGTCCCTGCACAGGACAACCCCACAGTTCACACCCTGTGTCTGAGGGCCTTGTCCAGTCTCTTCTTGAACACTGTCAGGCTTGGGGCTGTGACACCTCCCTGGGGAGCCTGTTCCAGTGTCCACCACCCTCTGGGTGAAGAACCTTTTCCTAATGTCCAACCTGAACCTCCCCTGGCACATCTTCCTGCCGTTCCCTTGGGTTCTGTCTTTGGTTGTTAAGGAGAAGAGTTCGGCACCTGCCCCTCCTCCTCCCCTTGTGAGGAAGCTGTAGACCATGATGAGGTCTCCCCTCAGTCTCCTCCAGCTTGAACAAACCAAGTGACTTTAGCCGCTCCTCATTTGGCTTTCTCTTCAAACCCTTCACCAGCTTTGTAGCCTCTTCTGGACACCCTCCAGTAGCTTAATATCTTTTTTATCCTGTGACACCCAGACCTGCACACAGTGTTCCAGGTGAGGCCGCACCAGTGCAGAGCAGAGCGGGACAATCACCTCGTTTGAGCCAAGCATCTATTGAAAAGTATTTCAGAGAAGGGTGAAGAGCGTGGGTAAGGCGGGGGCAGCAAAGCTCCCCTTGGCACTGAGGGTCACTGAGCTTTCTGCTGTTCGCAGCCTTCCCCAACTCCATGGGAGCAACAAGCAACCTCAGCACTGTGGAGAGCGAGATTCCACTCTGCAGCTGTGAGACAGGAACGTGCTTGCTGAGAGATCGGAAGATCAGCGCAGGGTCCCAGGAGCCAGCCTGTAGCCCAGGGCATGCAGCCCTGACCTTGACTGTGCACCCGCATTTGCTCAGTGCCCCCCAAGAAGGGCAACTGCCTTTAGTCCCAAAATGAGTGCATGTGAAACACAGACAAAGGCAGCAGGGCAGTCTGAAAGGTACACGTGTTTTTCTGACCTTCTGCAGGTTGGTGAGGTCCTGCAGTAAACCATCTTTGAATGAAGCTCTTTAATCTCACCATAATTAGGTTCAGTTCCCTTCCCAATAACTTGTTTTCCTTGGCACTTACCACCCTGTCGTAGAAGGACTAAAGCCCCAGTCCCACGGACAACCTGGTTTGCAGCTGGTTTCAAGGACTAAACCAGTTTGGTAGAAGTTCACACAAACATTTGACCTTTGCACTTCACATTTTGACTGTCAACTTGAACCTGTGTGGGTCTGTCCAACTACTAGAATCAACTCTGTAAATCGAAAGAGCTAATCCTCCCTGAGGGTAAATGCCTTAAAATATCTGTCGCAAAATCCATCAATGGGGAGAAAGTGGATGCTATAGATATTTGATAGAAGATATGGAAGAACATTTGTTTACACTTCTGCATACACATCCAGTTAATTTCAGTAGAATTCTGAACATCTGGGGGACAGGATTAGGCCTTTGGCAGTACTCTTTATGAGAGCTCTTCTCCAGGAACCTTTATCAGACTCAGTTTTCTGGATAAGAAAATACACTGCAATGAACAAATATGCAGCTACCATGATATATGCAGCCCAGCATGAGTCATTTTTAACAGCGAGAAACCACTAAGGTTTGAGAAGATTATGGATCACAGGAAAAGGGCATTTCTATAAATAATTAGATTAGAACTAACAAATGTGAAACTTGTATTTAAAAATGTGGATGTTTATGAGATGTGAGCTGTGGCTGCTGCTAAAAGAAATGCTCAGAGACAGATTTCAAAAGCAATGTGCACTTTTCAACCTCCTTCAGCCACAAGAAAAAACCTAGGTTGTGGGTTAAAGCAGAAGCCACTCTTAATCATGTAAATAGACATCACAGAGACACAGTGCCAAATGGGCTATAAGCAGAGAACCCTGAGACAAAAAATAGCCAGGGAATCTGTAATTTATCAGGCAATGTCTAATGCCTTCTCTTATATTCACTAGTGGCTACACTGGGCTGGGCTGCACAGATGATGGAGTGCTGCACAGCAGCCCTGCGAGCCCTTTGGCTTCCCCCCCCACAACACTGATGGAACACAGGCTGGGCAGGGATGCTCCTCAGCCTGTGGAGAGCAGTGTCACAGAGGGAGCCAGGACATTTCCCAGCATCCAGACTGAACATCTGCCTTGGCTGTATCACAGTGGGGGAAGAGGATGCAGCATCCCTGCCTCCCTGCATGACATGTAGGTGAGCAGGGCGCTCTGGTCTGGGCTAAGCACACCGCTGTATAGCATAGGCATGGCTCAAAAAATCAGGACCGCACAAAACGGTGAATTGTAAGGACAACCCCACCCATGGTAGCAGGACTGTGCCAGCAGGGAGAGGATGCCTCTTTGGTCAGTGTTCATGCAATTTTCAGGGCCAGCTACTGGGCTGGTTTAAATCAGCACAACTGTTCTGGTGTTCATGAAGCCAGAAAGATTTACAGTGGCTGAAAATACAACCCGTTATCAGCAGGTAACCTCATTCTGAGGTTGTAATTTCAGCTGGAGGAAAGCTTGAGTGGTTTATGTGACAATTAGAGCTTCCTTAGGAGAGTGATGGCCACATGAAGCCTAATTTTCCTCTCACCTAATGTATATTACATTGCACCTGCATCCCAGACCCACAGCCCTGCCCAAGCTGTCACTGCTGCTGCCTTGTACACTTTTTCCTCCCAGCTCTGACTCTAATTTTTCCTCTTATGCTTCTGCTATTGCTCTTTTCAGTTGTGGCCATGGTGCCACACAGTACTGTCCAACCTGCTTTCCACCACAGACCCTCCCCACTGTTTTGGAAGAGACCATCTGAGGTCCAAAAGCAGTATGCAGAGATGTGCCTCTGGTATCAGCTGAAATCCCAGGCGGACCACATGGTATGGCTCTTGGATGCTGAGGCAACCTGAAGACCTCAAGCTACTTTATAGCCTGGTGCTACCAGAGCTGAGAAATTTTAGCTTTACCTTACCTGAAAGCTAAATGGCTAGACGTGCTGCAGCCATGGCTTTCTTATACAACCTCTTTTTTATTAGAGCAGCAAATCTCACCAAATTGCTTTCTGCTCCTAGCTAGAAAGTGAAAGAATCACACTTCAGAGCTCAGCGCTTGCATTTGTTTTCCCCACAGTGTTGTCAACATTGCTGTCTAGCTATTATTGCATTTACTGTGCTATCCATCTGTTGACACACATACACACTCTTGTTTGCCCCTTTTGCACCACCTAGTTACCCCGGGTACACTCATGCTCCACCAGCTTATCAATGGAGAAAGCAAAGAAGAAAAATATAAGAAGCATCACAAGGATGTTCTATGTGCTTGCAGTAATTAAGCATAGCTTCACCACTTTATTGTTATGACCTTTCTATAATAAATCTATACTGGATTGTTCAGTATATTTTGCTTAATAAGGATGACGAGCTCTATACTCACCTGTGAAGGCTGGGAAAGCAGGTGTGCTGACCTACTTCATAGACCTTTGGTGAGGCAATAAGCTTCACCTGGGACCACTCATCTCCCTACCACCCCCAGCCACAAGGGAGCAGGAGACAGCGCTGCTGAGAGCTTTGGCCGATATTGTCACTGTTTCAGGTATGTTAGATTTCTAAGTTTGGGGGCAATTCAGGGAGAAGTTGTACCCTGAGGACTGGGAAGCAGAGATTTCCAGGAAAAGGTATCGTTGTTGTTGGTAGTGGGTTTAGACAATATGTGGCTGTGGGGGTTATTCTGCCTTGTGGGACTGGATTGCTTTCTCAGAGGCCATCTTTAGATGCTGCTTTTCTAAGTAAGCCCTAGGTTGAAAGTTTGAAAAGAAAAAAAAGAGAGAACACACACACACACACAAAAAAATCTGATATTGAGCATCGTAACCCTGCTTGTTTTGTTTCTGTCCTATTTTTTTTCCACCCTCTTTCTCTGCTGGTCTCCTGTGTTCAGAGCCTAACAGTTCCTCAAGGATAAGGGCTGAGTTGTTTGTGTGTTGCCAGAACAGTAGCTTCCTGTTAGATGCCTGTCCTCAGGCACTGTTCTAACATGTACAAACGATGACGATGATGTTATTTTATGTGCTTTGTAACTTATTACTGTTGTCCTTATGCAACTAATAACTACTTGACCTGTGGTTAATTAAATAACGTACAAAGTTATTTCCTTTTGCTCTGTTTGTGAAACATGAGAAGCATGGAATCATCTGAATTACTCCAAACCCTAGATTGCAGAAGCGGGTTTGATTTCAAGTTTAAGCAAGGAGGAAATTATCAGATTGAAATATGATGAATTAATTAAATAAAGGAAAAAGAAAAAAGTAGAAGGAACTTATCATCTAAATGACTGCCACTTGTTCTTGAAATGTGTAATTAGGATCTACAGTTAAGTGATTCATTGTGTCCTGTACCATAATGTTTCAAAAGCACAGGTGACATCCTCATAGGAAATAATGGTACATACTAGAGAGCAGAGTTTTTTATTTTAGTATTTTTGTGTTACTGGTGATTATAGAAACAAATGCTAAAATGCTGAAGAGCACAATGTTTTTCAATGAAACATTAATTTGAGATGTCATTCAAATGAAGCGTTAGAAAGAAACAGAGGCTTGTGTTGTGGGTTTGGAGATATATATATATATATATTTTTTTTTTTCTTCTTTTTAAATGCTGAAAAGAACCCAGATAGTATCAAGACTGTGAACTGACACTTTATCTGAGTTTTTCTTGTTGTCATTGTAGCAAATATTGAATACTTGCTCATTTGAAAGTAAAACTCAAAATCAGCAACTGTGGAGCATTTAGTTTCTAGGGAACAATAGTGCTTTGTCATCTGTTTTCCTTGTAAGGTTTCTGTGCAATGACTTGGAAGTTATACTGGTAGCAGGGTGGCGGAACAGACCTTCTGAGGCAACTTCGGCCCCCTCATCTCACATGGGTGAGCAAGGAGATACAACAGACCTGAGCGATGGGTGGGGAAGTAAGAGTGCAACCTTCTGCTGCTTCAACCTGCTACGGCTGCAGGTAAAAGATGATGGTGTCTTGCAAAACCTGCTGGATGTGTGTTTAGGATGAGAGTTATGCTGCCAATTGTAAAATTCTGTTCATTGTTTTCATAAAGCATCTATTGACTTTGTGTAGGACTTACTACCAAATGTCTTAATATACTGTAGCGCAAACCTTTCTCTTTGTCTTCTGACTTTTATTACTAAAATCAATCCTGGGTAATGATATCTCTGCTCCTGAACAAATAACATCGTATGTCCTTTCTGACTGTCCCTTGAAGTTCTAACCCACTTTAATCATAACAACCTCTGCACCAGAAGTAAGAGTCGCTGACATTAAACAGAAGCAGAGGAAGGCCTAGAAATGAAACACTTGCTTCCCTGTGTAATGAATGTTATAACAGGCTGGGAGAGGTAAAACTTGCAGTGGCAAAGAAAAACCAAAATAGCATTAGCTCTTTATTGTTTTTTCAGTGTCTTCTCCCATGAAGTCAGGAAAGGGCCTGTTTCAAAAACTAAATGGCACAGTATGGCTTTTGAGGCTCTTGGTGGCAGTGAAGTGTCACAAATATTCCAGTGCAGAAATTGTGGCTGGATTCTGCACGTCGAGAGCGGAGTCTGAGGATGTGGAGGATGTGTAACTTGAATCGCCCTGTGCTGGCCAGAGGCTCCATCTGTTATTCTTATGCATTATTTACACTGACTGCCTTTAAATATCACACTGGGGATTTGTCTGTGGATTGTCTGTTGAGTTTATGTTCAGATAAAGGTTTCAATAAGTAAGGTAGCCAAAAGCAAAGTATATGTTACACTGAAATCCCTTCAGCTTCTCTGTATGCAGCTGCAGCAACTCCCCTTTCTCTAAACCTTTCTGCATTAGTATTCAAGCTGTTGAAATGAAGCCATTAATTCAGAGCCTGACCCTTTGAGAGGACGACACCACTTTTTCCTTGTCCTTCTCACTAGAGATTCAGGTGGCTGAATACTTCTTATTATTTTGTAAAGGGAAGTTAATGCTGTCTAATTCAGAATACAGGTGTGCCATGACCAACTTTGTGCTGTTTAAGGAAACGTTAAGGTGCTCATCTCAGCGTGTCTCCAACAGCCTAATGATGGGAGGGGGAAAAAGTGTGGAGACTCTGCCTACAAACTGGCCAGTGAACAATTGCCAACCCTGCATTGCTGCCTGCAGCTCGGTCAATGTCCCTGTCCTGTCCTGTCCCCATCTTCCCTGTCCTGGGTATGGAAAACAGCAGCTAAAGGTAGAGAGCTGCTTGGTGTCTGATGTAATACTGGCTGCAAGTGTTTGCAAAAACTGGCGAGGAAGGGAGTGGAGGTTTCACCTGGAAGGAACAGAGGGGAAGAGAGTTTTTAATCAAGATAGATGAATTCAAAAGAAAACATGTTTATAGAAACCTTGTAAAATGCTGTTTTTGAGAAGGATAACATTTTGATCTGACTACAATAAAGGTTTCCGATTTGTCTTTATTAGAGAAGGAGGCCTGCTTCTCCCTTCAGTCTCCAAGAGGGAAGTTCTCCAGTGCTCTTGACCAAGTTCGGTTGATTGTGACTTATGCTTTACATTTATTACTTGGCAGACTTTGCTCAAAATGTAATTATTACTTAAATTACCCTGTCCCAAACCAGAAAATCCATTGCTTCTATTGGATAGCATTGTGGGACTTTTTTATTTTTAACGGTTTTCTAAGTTGCTTTAGATGCTTTTGCGCTTGTTTTATTTGTTACCTGTAACGTGGGAGTTGCAGGTGGCTTGGTCCACAGCCTATGGCAATGCATCTGGTTTTCCTTCTGCACATGTTACAGTACTGCTGAACACACCTCACTGAGCTTTTCAGCTCTCTTGGAGGTTGGCATGGGACAATAAATAATTATCAGCTCAGTCATGATTCTTGTATGGAAAAGCAAACTATTTTGTGGATGTTGCCACAGTAGTCAATGGGGCTATGTGATCCAAACGTTGTAGTGGTGAGGGTTGTGGACCTGGATCTCAGTGTCTTTGTGGGTATTCCTGTTTATGGACTCATTTGGGCTTGTTCATGTGTTATCCTATCAGCAGTTCCTGCTGGTCACTTCCAAGGGACCGCAGTCTGGACCTGCAGGCTCTTTCCTGTGTTCAGGTATGTTGCTGCTTCTACTTGCATCAGATCAGAACAGTTGTAAGCCTGCAAGTTACAGACTAGGCAGGAGTGCTGGGGCTTAAAGCTGCATAGTTTTTCACTGACAAGACTACAGTTAATCTTCAGGTAGTTTGTTTTGCTTTGTTTTTTTCCCACTCTCCTTTCTTTCCCCTTGCTTTTGCTACCTCCTGTCCAGATGGAAAACAGAGCTTTGTGTTTCCATGTTCAGGTGAACACTTTGTTCACTGAATATTTGAGAGAAGCTTTAAAAGCTCCTGATTGCCAGCAGGACTTGCCCTCCTGGTACAGCTGAAGTACTGGTTTCTCACACACATCTGCTGGGCAGCAAAACACAGCCAAATCCTCCCCAGTAAGTTGGATGTCATGGGGCAGCATACCAGAAACTCACACCACAACTAAGGTTGCTGGCTTAATCTGGTAGACCGAGCTGATCTGCTGAGAACACCTTGTGCCTTGTTGGAAGAAAAGGAGGGTGGCACTCGAGATCTGGTCATCCCATGTCCCTTTTCTCCTAGGCGGAACATGCAACTTGATCTACCCTGGCACTTACTCCTCAAGGGAAGCCTATTGCAAGAGGAAATACAGTAAGGCAGCTGTCAGAGGACTGGTGCACATACAGGGATGACAAAGATGCAAAAGTCACCCCCAGCTCCCCAAGGGGTGCAGAAAGGCAGCGGGGCTTTGCAGGAGCTGGGTAGCACTGCCCTGTTTGGACCAAGCCGTGCTGGCGGCGTGGGGCTGGGGTGGGCAGGGACAGGCAGGCTCTGGTAATGTGCATCTCCTGCAGGAGAGGGAGCAGCTGCCTGGCTGGCAGGCAAGATGCTGTCCTCCTTGTCAGCATAGTGCCATTAACAAGGGAAATAACTTATTTTATATCTGAACAGCAGCAAGCTGTGGGGAGAGGACAGTGCCCAGCTGGTGATGCCCAGAGTGGACAGCAGTGGGGTCACACTCATCGGTGACCCCAGAGCAGATACCTCAGGGTGCTGAGCCCAGAAAGTGAGTGTTGCCAAATGTGAGGTTGATTTGAGTAGAGCTTTGATATAACAGGAGAAGGATCTATTCCCTGGTGATTCACCCCCATAACTAACAAGTGCAAAGGGAAGGGTTTGGCATTGCAAGGCTTTAGGGAACAAAGCTTTCTGCAAAGTAATATTGTGCCTTCAAACACAGATTAGTAGCGATTTAAGAAGATAGTATTTCATGCTTTTATGTACCAAGCTATATTAAATTCTAAAAATGAGGTGATTTGGCTCAACATTTGTTGCTTCTCTGGTCTCACTGGGACTGAATTTCTTCCTGAAAGGTGGAAACAGAACTAGCAGAGCTGGGGTGTGCTTATAAGTACATGGGTGTTTTTTAATAACAGGTACCTGGTGTATTGACAACATTTCAATAGTGTTCTGTTTGGGACTTTTTGAGAGACCGTATCAGTAGCAAATCACACTAATAGGTATTGCCAAGCATGCCACTACTACAGCTTGTCTTAAGGTAACTGTTGGACCTGTATACGGGATCTAGAAATAGCCTGGTGTGGCATAAGGAATATTTGAGCCAAACAACTGTGTCCTAACAGTCAAGGAGAACAGAATTTCTTGTCTGCCTCTCCCCTCCTAAACAGCTGTGTCCCTCGTAGTTATTGCTCTGTTCTGTTCTAATTGTGTGTTGTGACAATGTAGCTAATGAAAGTTGAAAAGGGAGCTACAGGATAAAGTACAGTTTTGAATACCTGTAATAAAGTAGAATTAAATTTTGGGACCAGCAAGTGGTACCCCTGCCCACAATGAGTAGCATCTTCTTTCTCTGTTAGCCTTATTAGAGAGAAAGGGACTACAGACACTCAAGTTCTATTTAATATGAATGAATCTGTAAACACTTTGGTCCAGGATTAAAAGCAGAATTAAGCTTTAATGGAGCATAAACACTTTAAGAGTTTTCCATTTGTTTAAATCCATTCCTTTCCCAAAGAAAAGGAGCTAAGTGCTTAATGCAAACGTGGGGCTGGGTAACACACAGAGTGAGGGAAAGATGATTTAGGTGAACCAATGAATTTTCAAATAGAAGGAGCAGAGACGGATGACAAGAGAAGTTAAATAAATAGCATGTAATTAATTCTCACAATTTCACCTAATGCTCTGTGACGTGGCTGTCACTAACATTGTCAGAAGCTATAAGTGAAATGGGATTGAAAAAGTTTCCAGGCAGCAGTAATCTCAGTGTGTTGGAAGAATGTTTTTCTAAGATGGATGTCCCTGATTATATACAGCTCAAGTATACATGAAAGAGTAGCTTAAAAAGCTTAAGTTGTTCTGTATTGACTTTCATCTTAGACTGCTGTTCTCACTCCAGCTAGCAATATATAATCCATGTGACATTAAAAAAATGTATTTACTTCTATGTGACTGCCCTCCAGGGCACTGTCTATAATTATAAAAAAAGCCACAAACACATCTGATTATGCAGTTTTACTGATTCATTTATATTTATGTCATTGCTGTTTGTTTGTTCTTCTTTTTTTTTCCCCAAATGAAAGCATTTGTTTTTCCTGCTAATGTACCTGAGACGGATGTAGGCAATTGTGCTCTATGGTAGGAGAATAAATCCTACTTTCTGGTTCACAAGTACAGCAGGAGAAAACCACAGCAATGTTCACTTTCTATTTTAAAGGACCTCCCCAACAGGATATATACTGAGAATTAATACTGAATAAGAATTAATGTTGTGTTAACCTTCCTCTTTGTTTTACCATATCACTCGGTTTTAGCTACAGTAAAATCTTTGTTTGCCCAGGCAATGCTAAGTGGAATTATACTCAGACACTGCACTTGCAGTGAGGGCTACACTGCATTTTCAATTTGAAGATATTGTTCTCAGTTGCTTACCATGTCCCTAATTCTTAATTATTTAAGTTAAGATCTTCCTTCCCAGAAGTCCTAGTCTCACAATGACTTTTCTTAAATCAAGAAATGGGAGAACTATGTTAGCTGAAGACAAAGCTAAGGGAAAAATTTGTAGGGTGAGCGGTTTTGTTTGTGTCGGGCCTTTTTTTGGTATGTTGTAGGTTTGGTTTTCGTGTTTTTGTTTGTTTTTAATAGAGGGACTCTCAATTTCTTTAAGATTATTCTGTGCTTCTGGCATGGTGCAAGGATTTGAAACCTGGCAGAGGGCAGCCTTTGAAAGAGAGCCAATGATTTTTATTTTGCCTGGTTTTCTTAAACACCTGAATAAAAAATCAGTTTATGTATCCTCAGATGTGTGTTCATTTATGAACACACTCTGAATTCTCAGAATATTCTGCCTGTAGGCAGCAATAGTCACTGTCCCTCCCCTTCCAGTCCCTTCATGCTCATCAACCTTGTAGGTGACTGCGTGTGTCTTTAGGGTGCAGGGAGAACCCTGTGGTTGAGGAGCTGTTGTGACAGTGTCTACAGAACAGAGACTGACTTGTTATTGTTTCTTTGGATTCCCTCTCCCACTATATTTAGCTGATGCTCAGCTGGGATGAAGTTGCTAAAATCCAGCAGGTTGCAGAGGGGGTGTGAGCAGTAAGGAGCAGAGCCGAAGTGCAGCAAGCAGCGAAAAATATCAGAGAGCAGAAAGAGAGAGGATCAGAGGTTGGTAGAGGGCAAGAAAGGAGGAAGAGGAGAAAACAGGCTTGAGTTGTTTCACACAGGAATTATTAAAGACCTTGAGAGGGAATAGACTGGTGATGTAACTTTCCCATCTTAGCTTTAAGCAGTGAGTAGATGAGGCAAGGAGCAGGGAGTGTGAAGGAGAAGAGGGTTGGTTTTTTTGTGCACTGGCCGTGTACCCAGAGAGGGGAAAAGGCTCTGGAGATGGTATTGCAAATCCAACAGCAGGCAGATATTTAGAGGATCTTGCCAATGGAAACAATGCATGTGAAGATCCAGTCAGAAATGGAGCTCAGATCATCTCCTCACAGGCCTCGCGGGTTTTTCCAGCTGGACTCTCACCAAGGATTAACTAGTCCCCATTACTGCAAACACATCTTCACATTGGACCTGGAGACTTCCTTTGTTAATCTTTCAAGCAAATAACACACTGTTGTCAATCCCAGCTGGCAATGTTGAGTCCCTAGCTGGCTCAGTTGGCTGTGTCCTGTTACTGTTTTACAGGAAAAATACTTGCACAGAGAGTGTATGGCTCCTTTGGTACAAGCTAAAAGAAGAATAATGTTAGGCTCTGGGCTCAGACCTGCTGAATGTTTTAATCTCTTAGGTATTTGCCTGATAAAACAAGAATATCCAATCCCTGATCATGCAGTATTCTGGACTGTTTAGTAGAAGTGTTTCAGAAAGAGGTGTAAGAATTTGGTATGGAAGTAAATATGAACTGCTATTAGCCTGGGTTTTAATTACTCTATTTTGCTTACAGAAGCCAAAAAGTAGAACAAAAATTGTGGGATCTGAATTTGAAATAAGACATAAAATTTCCATGGGAAGGGATTTTTTTTGTTGGTTTTGTTAGTTTTTGTGTGGATTCTACATCAGCTGATGCTAATTATAAGATAGAGCAAACCTAAGAAACGTGTTTGCAAGTGATATCGACTGTGTGTGCTAGATGATAATATGTACCAGCAGACAACTTGGATTTGCAACTAGAAAACATCTTGGCCACATCCACACCTACTGATGGTTCAAGCATTTGAATGTAGATAGCCATCAAATTTTAGAGGCATCTACCTCTAGAGAGAAAGCAGCATTTTCAGAATACAAATTATGTGGAACTACCTGGAGTGAGTTATTGTGATTTACTCTAGTGAAAAATATCTGATTGAGTGGGTTTTGTTTCTCTTCTTTAACTTTCTAACTTGAATCACTACAGAAAAAAAAAAAATGTATTACAAATCTTAATTACCCTTTCTTACATTCTGGCTCAAATGACTTATATAAGACGCCTCCAATTGACTTGCTTTAATCCTTGTCCATGGAAGGGTGTCAGAAATTCTCACAAACTATTGCAAAACAGAAGTATTCACTCAGCAGAAAGAGACAGTGTAGTTAGGGGTGAAGAATTCTGGCTGATGTGTTACTTTTAGCATCTGCCTTTAACAGGTAAATGTTCAGTAAACTGCAAATGTTAGCAGGCACATCTGACTGGGAGATTGTTAGTTAGCCAGAGAAGCAGCAGCGTAATAAATAAGCACTTGTATGATAAGAATGTTGCCCCTTTCTGTTTTTTGCTGTAAAGTGACAGGGATACAGGGCTGTCACAGCTATCGTCAGCAACTCTCCGACGGTCTGACAAGGTCAGTTTCTAATTTCCAAGGTCAACAGCAGTGTTTGAAATTCTGTTTGTTCTAATCTTTGACCTAATGCTTCTAATTCACCAAGGTCGGAATAAGGTGCAGAGCTGTGATGCGGTTTGCTCTGAAGAGACTGCACAGTGGTGCCAAAGCCCCAGTGACTGCAGAGAAGGGGAAAAAGCAGAATTAAAACTCCTGACCAGGTCAAGACCACTCAGGGAACTGCACTGTGGCCATTCAAAAACTGCTAAAAGAATAATGAAAGGACACGATAAATAGCCAGCAAGTGGGACAATTATCAGTAGGAGCCTTTTGAGGGTAGAAGAAAGATGCACCAAAGGAGACCATCCTGTGATCAGACACTAACATCACATTACCAGTTACAGCAGTAAAAAAGATTAAACTGAAACTTTATCCTGATTCTGGGCCAGTTTCTGAGGTGATAAAGAGCAACTGAGCAAATAGCTAAATTGCAAGGTGAAGAGAACTTTTATCTTAACTTGTACCGAATCTTCAATAACTAAAATCATTAAATAGAAATCCCTCCTGTTTTAGGAAGGTGTGAAACTTTGTATTGCGTGAAAACTAAAGACAGGCAAGAACTGTTTGACACTCTGTGCATTTTTCAGTGACAGATCAATCCTGAGAGCTGCAAAATGGCTGGAAATGTCTTCTGGGGAAGCCACAGAAGTGTGCAACTTAGATCTTCCTTCTGATTCACAGCAGTTATATCCAAATTGTTGGCAACCCTATTCTTAGTTCTTGCATTTTTGGTTAGAAAAAAAAAAAAAATGCAACTGTCTCCTGGGTATCACTTACCTGACAACTGAAATTACACTGCAGAAGGGTGGTAGTGACTGAAACATCCCCATATTTTCCATGCCAGTGAGGAACATGCAGAGGTAGAGGTGGGCACTAATCCACTGCAGCTGCCCCAATCTGCTATGTGACTGGCAGCAAAGTATGACCATGACTTGCTGGTGCAGCAGAGCACATTACTAATATCTGCCAGGTGGCTTGATTCGGGGTGGGTTTGTTTTTCGGTTTTTGTTTGGTTGGTTTGGTTTGGTTTTTTTGTGCTTCTTCCCTCCCCTTAAGTAAGAACTTAAGGGGAATTTTATTTTGTGGGCAACCATGGTGCTTGTTGCTATTGATAGGGAGACAAACGGTGTTTTTCTTTGAGGCTGGGATGTAAGTACATGGATTTAGGGACAAATTGACCAAAGTGATGCAAGCTCTGTGATTTTTAAGTTTGTAGAGATCACTGAGCTTGATAAATGGAGGCTTAAAACCAACAAAGTGTTGAGGAAAAGCACGTTGCAGTTGTACTGCAAAGAGCTGGCCAGTCCTTGGAGGATGGGAGCTCAGATTTGCCAACCCCTGGCTAAGGAACTTTGAATGGCAGAGCAGAGGCGTCCCAGAGGAGGAGGTCTGCCTAGCACGGCAGTGTCCCTCTTCCCCACCCAACATATCTGGTTGTCCTTGCCAGGGGGGTCCCTCATGGATGTCTTGCCAAGGACAACGTCACAAGAGCTCTGGCAGGAGGTGGCTGAGGCTGTAATAATACCACTTGTTAACTTGTACTGGACTTTGGCTTGCTGTGGAAAGACTGGCCAGTGCTCCAGCAGCAGTGTGGCCTAGAGGAGCTGAACTGCAAAAACTGAGGTAGATGTAAGCCTGAACACTGAGGCAATAAGATGTCCTAGTGTTAAAGATGGGTAAATTTTAAGTATCCCTATAGCACTTCTTAGAACTGGTGCAAGATAACCAGGTTCTGTTTTAAAGAGCTTTCCGTTAACATTGATACAAAAGTGTTTTGCTGTTTCTAGTCAGCGCTTGCTGAAATGAAGAGTGAGTGTCAGTTGTGTCACTTGATAGCCACACAAGCCTTCCCAAATTCTGCCCTTCCCTGGGGATGTGTTGATGGATACAGCTTGAAAAGAAAATGGAGCCTTGGGGTCACTGCTGCCTGCATCTTTGGTGAATGCAACACCTGGACCTGATAATGGCCTTTCTCCAAAGCAGTAAGGAAATAAACCCCACGACTCTAAAAAGATAAAAATATCTTCAGGTGCCTAGTAGCTCCAGGAGAACAGTTGCTTCACAGCGTGTTAATTTTTCACATACTCATTTTCCCAAGAGTCTTGAATAGATTTTTACTGTTTTGAAGAACAATGTGAGGCAGGTAAATTGTCGTGGGCTTTTTCTAAAGTTATGTAAATGTATGCTATGGGAAAACTTGTATGAAAGATGTTATTTATATACCTGGGAGACTGTTTGATAAGACATTGTCATTTGCTCTGTGGTTCTAGACACTCTCAAAAGACCTTAATGTCATACGTTAAACACAAGTAGCGATGCAGCAGAACGGGGGAATGATTCATAAGAATAACGCTGTGCTTTCCTTCTACTGCTCTGCTTGTGATCTTTAGAAAAGCTGTAGTGAAATGCAAACCTGCAGCTTATAAAGGCTTTTCAGGTCTTAAATTACAAACACCTATAAATCGGCTCACCTGATGCTTCTGAGCTTTAAGCTATCCAGTTTCCCTAATCTGTGCCCAAGGGTGCTTTCATTAGCCCAGTATGTTTCAGTCCCTGGAAAATAAATTTGCTGCAGGTAGAGAGTAAATATGACTGTTCCCAGTGTTCAGGACTCTAAAAATGGCAGGAGATTTGGTGAAATGGCACATGCAGACTGTGTGAGAAGGAGAATTACATTGGAGTCTGCCAAAAAAACCCCAACCACGAACAATAATAAAACAACCCCTTCACTCTGAGGCTAAAGTGCCAAATCCAGCCTTCAGCCAGCTGGTTGTGTTGGCAGAGGAAGGTGCCACATGAAACCTCTGGAATGCGTCCACCCAGTGACACAGACTGGGTGAGTCTTTTCCCGATACGTGGATGCCAGAAGCAAGGGTAGATCCATCTGTGGGGTTATGTAGGCTGCAAGCTCCTGTCCGACAACACGATCCAAAGCTCAGGAAAAGGGAAAGGTTCTTTTTTCTGCTGCCTCACAGGTGTCTGAAACTGTCCCCAACATGGTTAGTGGAGGAGAGAATATATAGGGATATTCATGTGTTCACAGATTCTATGGTCAGACTGTTCTGATCATCTAGTCCCTCTTCCTTTTTTTTTTTTTTTATTTTTTTTTTTTTTTTTTTCTCTTTTTTTTTTTTTTTTTTTCTCTTTTTTTTTTTTTTTTTTTAATTTAAATTTTCATATTATGGACCTTTAGGGTTCCCCCCCACCCCCCAACATTGGATGTTTAATCTTGAAAGGATCCAGTTTCTGCTGAGTCTACTACCTGCCAGATATACTTGGTCAATGTCTAATTATCCTCACAGCTAGGAAAAGGTGTCTTATTCTGAGGATGAACTTGTAGACTTGCTTCCTTCTTCTGGGTTTTGTTTTCATGATTTCCTGCTCTTTCAGTTGATTTTTTTTTTCCCATAAATTTTTGTTTACCAGATTAAAATGTCAAGAAAAAATCTGAAATGTAGAAGTATACATTTGTCATTAATTTTCAAAACTAACTGTTGCATATTACAGAATCACAGAATGTCAGGGCTTGCAAGGGACCTGGAAAGATCACCTAGTCCAATCCCCCCACTGGAGCAGGAACACCCAGATGAGGTTACACAGGAAGGCATCCAGGCGGGTTTTGAATGTCTCCAGAGAAGGAGATTCCACAACCTCCCTGGGCAGCCTGTTCCAGTGCTCTGTCACCCTCACTNAGGTGGAAGGGAATATTGAAGAAGTCTAACTAGTAAGTCTGCTATTGCTGATTAAATTCCAAATTTCCAGATTAACAGATCCCCACTGTTCACTTATAGCCTTCTTCCTTTCTTTCTAGTTGCTTCTTGCACATGTCTAATCACACGTCTTTATCAGTTCTTGAGTAGGTCTTCTAACTCTTTGTTTGTCTTTCACAGCCTGTGCAATGTTCTGACTCAAAAATATATTTCAGCAGTCTCTTCTTGGAATGAGCTGTTTAGCTGCAAGCCCTTTCAATGTGACATGAATATCTGCCCTTAGAGGGCACAGAAGAACAGATGTACTGGGTCAGATAAGAAGTTTATCTGGCTCGACAGCCTTTTTCCAGGAGTGTCCAAAACACACGCATTTGGGAAGATTATTTAAAAAAAAAACAAAAACAAAACAACCAAAAAAACAACAACAACCAAAAAAAAAACCCCAAAAAACCCAAAAAACAACAGACAATAAAACTCCTTGGCTATTAGCCAAGCCACCAATGCAAGAGTGCAAGTCAGTATAGATGCCAAAGCAAGCAGGCCTTTAGGTAAATAAAATCTGGAAGTAATTTTTGCTGCTAGGTCTGGTGTGAGGTTATTTTGTGGGTGGGCACATCCAGAGTCACACAATACAATGTAGTCTGAAAGAAAACTGCATGGTGATCAGCTTAGGCCTTGTGAACCCACAATGTTTTAATTGCACAAGATCAGTAACAAATTGCATGAAAAAGTTTTGTGGTTTTTTTTTTTTTCTTTTACAGATAAAATTAAGCTGAGCACATAAATGAGTTACCTTTTCACTTTAAAACAGAAAAAGCAGGAAGAAAAAAGAAAAAATATTTCCTGGCTGCTGATTGCATGTAGTTGTAGCTACAGATTTTTTTTTTTTTCATTTTTTCTTTTTAATTTCAACCATTTTGTTTGGAGCTGACTGGTATTGAATAGAAATAATTACCCCAGCACACATATCTCTGTGGAATCCATTTCCTGCATTTAGGATAACCAAGTTTCTCTCTCTGTAAGTTGAGCTGGACTTGCCATTCCATTGTATGGAGAAGGTGAAAAAGGGACACAATTTCGTGGGGAAAAAAAAAACCAGCACTTTTTTTTTTTTTACTTTTTTTTTCTTTTTAAATCTCCTGCCACCACTGAAGAGCTGTGCATATAAACTTATTCATGTTAGTATCCGAAGGCAATTTGGTTTCAAATGGACCTACCGCACGTGTAGGTAGCAGGACTATTGAAACAAGCGTAAAGTGAAATTTGGGAGAAGGAGGGGGGATGGAAATAAAATGCAAATTATCTGCACTGTCTAAATTATGCACCACAGAACTCTGAGTAGATCCAGCCAGAAACACAGAATGAATGATAACTAACCACAAAACGATTTGCAGCACCCCAAATATAGCCTGGAAGCATCAGACTTCTTAAATCACTTCTGTATTGTTGCCGATTAGGTAGGTCTGAGCTACAAAACCAGACTTTGTTCTTTCCAGGCAAAGCTGGACCTGACAGTATTTGCTTTCCTCTGTTCTAGAGTTGGAGGGCAAAAAGGTCGTGTAGCTGAGAGCCAGATGCCAACACTAGCAGGGGTCTGAAACTAGAATGGAAACAGCTTTTGCTGAGCAGAAGCCATAATGCCATATTGCTGCAGAACATGGTTTCATGCTGCAGCAAACTCATATTTATAGAAAGCATCAGCACACAGCTATGGTCATGTGTCTGAAGGTTGCCTTTCACCCCCTTGTAAATATTTTTCAAACAAGACAGAGGGGTGGGAGATGGGAGAAAGCTCAGATGATGTTTAAATTTCTGCAGTACTGGCATTTCAGTACCTGCTGCAGAGCATCTAGTCTTTACCTCTTAAACTGAAATACCAAAACTGGCTCTGAAGCTCTTGCCAATATTCACGCCCCCTTCCCACCCCCACAGCCTCACCACTACCGTCAGCATTTGCTATGCCATTTTGCTTCATTGCTCACTTGCTAAATATAAGTCTGAGATTTTTCTTTCTTCTGAAAGCTCTGCTGTGCCATAAGCACTGAATTCTGACAACTCTCCCACTCCAGTTCACTGAAAGCTATAGATTGCCTACAAAGGGGTTTAAGGCCGTCTTAGGTGAAATGTTGGCTACTGTGACCAAGCAAGCTCTTCAGACTGCCCATGCGTAGTGTCATCTGGCAATGGTGACCTGGCAAGTACAACAGAGCCTTCCCTTCAGGTGCTAAGGCAAGGCTGTGCTCCAGGCTTCGGTATTCTTGTTGTTCAGTAATGGTCTAGTTTGCTTTTCAGGCAGACCTGAAGTCTGCTTAATCTCTGAACTTTGCTGGAGACACATGAAGCTCCAAGCAGCGTCAGTTACGTGATCAGATCAGGACGTTCTGGGTTTTCTGGTCTTGAAAACCTCCAGTTACAGCCTGCACAGCCTCCCTGGTCAACCTGATTCAGTGTGCAGCTGTCCTCAGGGTGAAAAAGTTTCTCCTCGCATCCAGCTTGTGCCTCTCGCTTGTCTTTATCCCTGGTGTCTTCCCACCGTGAGCTAATGTGATGAGCATGGCTGTATTTACTGGGTAACCTCACAGGTACTGAGGGACTGATGTTAGGTACCCCAGAGCTGTTGTGTGTCCAGTTTGAATTAGCCTTAGTCTCTCAACCTCTCTTCACAGGGCAAGTGCTCTAGCCCTGACCATCCTGCTGGCCCTATGCTGAAGTCACTTAGTTTACCAATGTCTTTCCTATATTGGGGGACCCAGAACTGTGCATAATATCCTAAACACAGTCTAACGGGTGCTTAGCAAAGATGGAGAATCCCTTCTCTTGATCTGCTGACTGTGCTTCTGATAATACAGCCCAGGATGGCTATATAACCTTTTGTGCTGCCAGGGCATGCTCCTGGGTCACGTTCAGCTTGCTGTCCTTCAAGACCTTTGAGGCCTTACGAAAGATCTGCACTACAGGCAGTGACTTGCTGAAGGACTCTGAAGTACTCTTCAGAAGCTCTTATGTCTTTGTTGCCTGTATGGAAAATTTATTTACCTTAGGTACTCTGAAAGAAGCTTTATAAATCTGAGCATGTTTACCCTACCGGTCTTTGTTCAAAACCAGTACTGGCTCACCTGAAGATGTTAATCAGGTAAAGTATTTGTTGCCTGGATAGTTACGCGAACTATGAAGCTCCCTGTTAACATTTTTAGAAGTAGCTGAAGACATAATGGAAAATAAAGTGTCCAATTCTACTCCTTATTATATCAATGTAATTTATGAAAGTATTCCAGCATAAACAGATGCAAGGGAATACAGCAGACTATGCACACACAAAAATTTGGTTACCACTGCTCCTGCCAGAAGCTGCTGGCGTGGTGTCAAGACTGTTTACGCACAGGAACGTACATTAACTATATACCCCTCCACTTTCACCCCAGTGCACACATTGTACCCAAGAATAACTGGATAGGGCAGCACTGCAACTCTTATATCTGACTGCAGGTCAAGTTCTCTTTCTGTTGTTCTCCATCACCTTTGAATGTCAGCTCCTTCCCTTTCCTTTTCTGATTTCTCTACCCCTTTCCTAGCTGCTCCTAGATGTACCTTTTTCTTAGGATGAGCTGCTTCTCAGAGATAAATATTCCATACTCTTATACTGCAGAGAGACAGTTTATCTTCTCAGTCTCTGCTTGCAATTCTGAAATGCTGAGACTGGAGGTTATTGCTAAATTGTCAGGACAGTTTAGCAGTGGGGGCTTGTCTAAAGGTCATCATTGGAAGCTCAGCATATTTCAGGACAGTGGATTCAGTATAGTCTGCAAAAGAATTGTTTGCTTTCTTGTTTGTTTGCTATCAAATGTAAAGGCTGATCCTGTAGCTCTGAGAATGACCTTACTGGCCTCAATTCAACTATTGCGTGACATGGATTGCAGGAATCGGATTCTCTAGGATGTTTGATAAATGATGCATATCCATGGGGAAATTGGCTTGTTTAGCCATTCAAGAAACTATGCATTTTGAAAGAGAAAAAATTTGCTTACGGTTTCCAAAGTGAAAGAGCAAATTTCCTGGCTACTTCTAAAAATATAACTATTTCTTAATGTCAAGATGCCAATCTGAAACAACTCATATAATAGCATCTAATTTACAGTGAGGAATCATTATCTTCTAGGCACATCACACTTAGCTATGAATAATGAAGTAAAGCTGTATGGCACTTAAACAGGGGGAAATGTTCACATTAATACAAAAAGTAAATTGGTAAGACCATATTCACAGTTTGTAGTCTGTCTGACGTTCTCCCTCTGCCTCCTCCCCCACCTTTAATTTCAAAGATGAAGCAGTCCAGGCTACAGCATTAAGGAAAACATAGGCTTTTCTTCTTTCCCAGCTCAGCTTCAAAAAGCAGGAGATAAGTCTGTATCAGTTCTCTTGTATCCAAGCATCACAACGCCAGGATGGGAGGTCATTGCATTCTCTAGCCAGCGAAAGATGTGCGAAATGCCAAAAGCATGGCCTGACTTATTGATCTTGATCATACAACAGTTTGGGTGTGAAGTGACCTTCAAAGGGCATCTAGTCCAATCCCCTGCAATGAGCAGAGACATCTTCAACTAGATCAGGTTGCTCAGAGCCCATCCAGCCTGTCCTTGAATGTCTCCAGGGATGGGTCAATGTAGGGATATGTATGGAAGTCTTAAAACAGTGCTTGAAGACTAAGTGTCTTCCTCTTGCAAGTTTCCTAAAACCTGGTTAAAAGCTGTGAAAACTGAATTTCAGTCACACGCAGTGTAAGTGGGACTAAGCTAGCACAGTGATTTGGCCTCAAGGTGCAGAGAAGCTGTCCAGCTCACCAGCTTTTTTCCAGGTAGAGGAAAAGCAAGTACCTAACCAAGGGTTTGGGACCAACCAAGTGAGTGCTACTGTAGTTGGGTGCTGTGTGGGACAGCTTGAGACAGCTGGTCTGGTTGCCCCCAAAGTGTGGGTGAGGACTGCTTGCCTTTTCCTGCTAGTTCCAGAATCTGGCCTTAGCGCTGTCCTTCCTTTGGGGTACAATGGGCTACTTCTGCCTGTGAAAACCACCTGTTGCAGTCATAGAAATACATTCTGGAAGGCTGAAGATCAGGAGTCAAATAGTGCTGAAGACACGTTCTGGTTAATAATATTGGGTCCTTCAGGCGAAGGTTTCGTATTGCCATTCCCTCATATCTCAAAATAATTCATATATAGGAAAAGCTAAATCTGGTTTCAACTTCCCAGTCAAGCTCTTGAAGGTTAGAAGTAATAAAACAAGACTTCGCTTAAATATCTGAGATTGAGTGCTTACAGGAAGTCTGTATGTTTAGGCCGGTGTACTGAAAGTGTCTGGGTAGCTTGTGGGCTTTAGACTCTGCTTAATTTCATCTTTCTTGAATGTGAGAGGTCATATGTCTTACTAGAGAGCCATCTACTAGATAATCTAAAAAGAAAACTTCGGTTTAAAAACCAAACAAACCCTTTCTTGTTCAGCCTAGGAAACTGGAGTACAGAACTGAAGGAAACTTCTGGGGCAGAATATCCAAACATCTGCATGTGAAAAATGGCCACAAAAAGTTGTCTAGTCCAAAGGATCTACAAAACTCTTCAGGTGCTTCACCATGGGTGCCTTATACATGTGTTTGTATTTGCTGTGAAGCCAAATCTGTCTTGGGAACAAAGCAGGAGAGGGGTCAGGATAGCGCCAAAGTGCAACTCCCCACAAATGCAGATCATAAATGGTAAGTGTGGGAAACGTACTTTAACAACATGAGCAAGGAAAATGTGCCTCAGACTATCCTGCAGCCATGAGCGCTGTCCATGTTATTCTATTTGAAAAAGCCAAGGTCTAATTGGAAGTGTCTAGGGCTTCTGCAGGTCAAAGATCCATGCCCTATTTGAGAAGCCTAACATACATCAAAGAAATAAATACACCTTTCTGGTCCCCAAAGGTGGGCAGTCTAGCCCAGCCACACACAACACAAACATGCGAATGGGTTGAGTCAGGTCTCCCTCCTTCTCTAGGATACAATAAATGAAAGGCAATCTTAAGGGTTGTGGAGAGGGAAGACAAATTTCTCAGTGCTCTTTGGAAGTTTCAGTCCCTTTGCTTATTGAATTTCTCCCAAAGTATGAACAGAGTTGCTGGGGTTTATTAACATAGCTTATGAAAGATGTTGATCTAATTACCTAGTTCCACATGGTATGTTAGGAGACACGGGATTAATAAATATGACTTATTATTAAAAAGTAGAAAAATTGTTGGGGGGGTAAGATAAGCTATTCACTGCAATATGCTTGCTTATCAAGCCTTTGGTCTTGCAATCTTTTAAGTGGATCAGCATTTCTGGATGCATAAGCTGTTTTCGTGAAGTCAGTGTTTTCTGTGCCCTGCTTGAACTGGATGACAGAAAATACCATTGTAAGATATTCTACTTTGTCTAAGTATAAACAAAAAATAACAGCAAAAAAAAAAGTTCAAACAAATCCAGAAATTTAAGCATGTGTATCACTAGCAATGTTAATCCCACATAAGTAGTTTTTTTCATAGCATAGCATCCCAAGGTAGCAAGATAAATTGTCTCCTAGATAACTTGAACTGGACTGTATTATCCCTACTGTATGGAGAGGCATTGAGTTCTTAAAATCTTTCTTCCAGACAGGCTTTGGTCAGAGTACTGGGTAATTCCTGGGTAATTCGACTTTATGGGTTTGGGTGGGTTTTGATGGTTGTTGTGCCTTTGTATTTGGTTTGCTGGTTTTGTTTGTTTGTTAATTATTGGCTGGGTGTGGTGGTGCTAATCTCGAAGTAACTAAAAATCTTGAGGTTTATAAAGGACTTGAAGTAATGACAGTCTTAACAATGCACCTGCTTTGAGCTAATTGTCTAATGTCTAATTAAGGGTTAATGTATTTTAAACAGATTCCTGCATCTATTTTGAAGATGGGTGTGTTAGATTCTCTCATATACACCTGTGATATGTGCTTCTCTGGTAGATGGGGGATATGCATTTGCACAGTTTTCTGCCATTAATTTCTAATTAGATAGTTGTCAACAATGTGAATTGGCATTACCGTTGTTCAGCAACCCCGTGATTGCTCTGTCCATCCTAATTAATGAGCGGCTTCCTTGTAAGTAGATTAATAGAGGTAGGCCCATTAACTGAAGTTATTTCAGTCACTGTGTTATATTGCATTTCATTAAAGAATTGTAAATTGAAACAGCACTTCAATTAGCTATTGCAGAGTATCGGATTCTTTTTGTTTTCTCAGCTGTTCTTTTAAATGGGTTTTTGGGAAGGCCCTGACCTCTTGCTGGTGTTCTTGGGCACAGCACAGCATTCTGTGAAATGTCATTGCACTTAAGAAAAGCAGCAAACATGGCTAACTTCTCACTGTATTGCTAGAGAAAACTGTAATGGAAAATTCCATGTGTTCTGATTAGTGTAAAAAGTGTGGCTTCTTTAAAAAAAAAAACAGGGCACAGATACTGTGAAGTGTATGGTGTCAATCAGTTCCTTAACCCGAATGCTAAATCGCTATGTAAAAGGGTAAGACCATGAGGTAAACTAGAAAAATTGCAAGCAGCTTTCACATGAGAAAGCCAGAAATTATGGCAGAAGAGATTGTCACATCTGCCTGTGCTGATTAGTATGGCAAAAACACTTAGGTGAAGCTAGCAGTGCTGTGTCCAGTTCTTGGCTCCACAGTACAAGGGAGACACAGACGTACTGGAGAGAGTCCACTGGGGCACCATGAACATGGTGAAGAGGCTGAAGGAAAGTCTGAGAGATCTGGGGCTGTTCAGCCTGGAGAAAAGAAGGCTCAAGGGGACCTTACAAATATGTTCAAACACTTGATGGGAGGGTTCAAAGAAGACAGAGCCAGTTGTTGCCCAGTGACGTGACAAGACAAGAAGCAATGGGTACAACCTGAAACACAGGAGGTTCCTTCTGAAGAGCAGGAAACACTTCTCTACTGTGAGGAGGGCCAAGCACTGGCACAGGTTGCCCAGGGAGATGTGGAGTCTCTTTCTTCAGAGATACTTCAGAAGTTGTACAGACACATCAATTCATGCTCGGACATGTAGTTCATGTTAATTCAAACTTCACTATGCTGGAAAGGCAGGATTTGACATTACATTATTGGACTATAAATGTCACAGAGAGCCTTTTCTATTATCATAAGGTAAGTGTTCACCTTCATAAAGTGTCTATTCTTGTTCTGCACGGCAAGGTTAGCGTATGCTCAAGTTCCCTGCCATGTTGCATTGAATTGTACAAGGCACGGTAAAGTTAGTGAAACTGTCACTATTTTGAGTTCTGAGGAAGTCATCAAACCAATCTGATGTAGGAGTAGCGAAGATCTTTAGTAAAAGGACACATCTAAACAGCTGGTACACTAGCTCCTCAAATTTCAATTATTTCAGTTTTAAGTTTCTGATCCTTCCTTTTGAAAATGTTTGTAACTGTAATTTAGATCAACACTGAATTTAGAAAGAAAAGTAGCCAAATGATCCATCTGGAATTTTGGGGGAAGGAGCGTCCTAAATATCTGAGCTATATGAGTTCCTTGCAACGTGAACACAGAGTCTAATGTTGGTCTTGGACTCTGCTGTTCTCCATTCCCTGGATAGGAATGTTGATTCATGGATTAAAAACTGCTTCATCACAGAACCAACAACAACAGAAAACAAACCTCAAACACAAAGAGAAGCAAACAGAGGTGATATTTTTCTAAAAACTGGATATTATAGATTATCTTACAGTTTAAGAGATGTATAACATACACTTCTCTACAGTTGTATTTCACAGACTAAATGGGTGTCACTAAGTTCAAAGGAATATAGTTAATCAAAAAGCCCTGCAGAATTGTGCCTTACAGTGAACTCAGTACTCACAGGAACTTTTCAGTTGTGGTTGTAGATGATATTTGAAGTAAAGACAAAGGTCATAAGAAGAATTATTGTCATTCTATGCTCTGATCATGCCTAAGATATTGAAGAATATAAAGCATAAAATACTAATACATGGCATGCAAGATTTCAATTTTAAATTTATCTTTACTATAGCAATTAAGTAGTTTGCAGAGTAGCCATGCTGTGAGGTAACAAGTAGGTACATGTGAGGTTACATGTAGGTTTACAATCAGAAGTTTGAACTAGAACGTAGAATCAATGTAACACTGTTCCATGGAAACTGTTTTTTTAGATGAAATAGCATGGCATAAGATTCAAAGATAGGGGTGTTTATTACAATGCTGATCGTGTATTGAGCAGTGCAGAAAACTTAGTATGATACAGGACATGACTCAAGGCATGAAACTAATCGAATAGGAAACTGCTGGACTGAAATATTTGAGCCAGAGTGTTTAAGGTAATTTTTTTTCCTGCCTCACAGCTATTTACTTGAATTGTGTGGTTGGATGAATACAGCATGAATATCAATCCAAGGGAAGTGCTGGTCAAATTTTAAATGTAAAACTATCTTTCTAGCAGTATGCAATCCAACTGTATGTCTAGTAGTCTAGGAAGATTTTATTTTTCCTATTTGCTTCTTTGGGTCAACATATACAACGGCTACCATTCTGAGGACTAAGCACTAGAAGACCAAAACATCAGTTTGTTGATTTAATCTCTCCCATTTTTGGTTAGCAGCATTGCTGCCATAAATCTCTTTATCATTTGAGCAAGCTGAATCGACCTGGGGTATTCAGTCTTATAACACGCCTTGCTTTTAATGTACATTTCCAGTTTGGAAAGTATGATTAGGTTATACAATTAAGGTAGAGTCATACTTATGTGAGAATTGAAAATAAAACAATATAACTCAACACTCCCTATGCAGAGATCAAAGACAGAGTGGGGTAAGAGGAGATGGAGCGGGGACTGAAGATGAAGCTGCATTATTGCTGGGTGAAATGGGTGATGTGGCAGAGGGGGCAGTTGTACTAGGACCTGGTCCTTCAGGTGCCATACAGTCTGATCCTCGCGCTGGAAGTAACAGGAACAAGCACTTTGCTTTCTTAATCTACTTTTTCTGTCTCTTCCTTGAAGTGTAGTGCTTAAACCTGGAGACCTAGTCATGCTTTCATCCGTGTTGAGTAAAACAGACTAGAACCCTTTTCCTGTCATAAATACAGCACACCTACATAATTTCATCTGCAGCAGATGGTGGTTTTGGTGAGAAGGACTCCTATTTAGTTCTGGTGCACTTGAAACTCCAGTCCTTGGAGGCTGCGGTCCTTGTTTTGCAGCTGGATGTTAGATTTAGCAATAGGAAATCAATCACTTCATTCTTTATTGTCTTTCATCTTTTCGCACCATTTGTCCAATTTATCATAGTCATGCTGACTTTGTCCTTCAGAGTATTTTGCTACTTCTTCATCTTGGTGTCATCTATTGTACCTCATTTTTTCATAATTTTCACATGACTGCTACATCTATTCCTTTCTCAAAGTCATCGGGGAGATGCTGAAAAGAGACCAGCTAGGGACATAGAGGTGTTTTGCGTTGGAAGTGCTTTTCCAAGTCTGGTGATAATAATTGCTAATATGTTTTGTTGCAACTAGTCATGTGCTTCATCCATGGTTGTGCATATAGCCTTCCAAACTGGTGTTTTCACTTAGGTCAAGATCAAACACTGCCATGCCTACTGCTTTCTCTCTGCCTTGGCTCCTGTATGATACTAATGTAGCCCCCCAAAATAGAGCACTTGATTAATTAATGGTGGCTACAAAGAAGATGGAGACTTCCTTTTTAACAGGAGTCACATGGAAAAGAGAAGGGGTAGCAGCTACAAGTTACTCCTCAGAGATTCCAATTGGATTCAAGAGGGAATCTTGTCAAAGACAAAAATCAGACACTGGAATAATTTCCCTAGGGAAGGGGTAGATTCCTCAACTTTGGACACTTGTAAGATTCAGTTGGACAGGGTGCTGGGCCATCTTGTCTAGACCATGCTTTTGCCAAGAAAGGTTAGACTAGATGATCCTTGTGGTCCCTTCCAACTTGGTACTCTATGATTCAAATAGTGCTAAGGGAATACACAGTTAAGCGAAGTTTTCTCTTGATTGAATAACACCTCCTAGTCTTTCATTATTCTGTAAGGTTCTAAAATGGCAAGTGGCTCTTAATACTAGCCTAAAAAGTAACAGAAGTAGAACAAGGTTAATTGTTTTACAATTGCTGCTTCCTTTGCTTAGTCACTGCTCAGTGTGCAATGCCATTAGATTTATAATTTTACAAAGCTTACTTGATGATTATTACAATCATTACAAGGTTGCATTATCTACTTACTGCATGTATTAAAAATTTTATCTAAAATTTTTATGCAAGTTATACACTATTTTTATGGTTATCTAAGAATCTTATTGTTTTGCATTTCTTTCAAGCCTTACGCTGTGCCTGAGTGGAACAGCAATAGCTTCTGATGTGCTGTTTACACAGAAACAGCAATGTCTGTTATGGCTTTAGCATAACTGCATGTTAATAAAGGATCACTAGCCAACAAACTGCGACTACATAGCCAAGGTTTTTAGAAATAAGTAACAATTTATTGCATTTCAAATCTGTTGCTCAGTTTATCAGACTTTAAATAGCTCTCTGAATTTTAGAGAACAGTGAACATCTGTCTACAATGTGGATCTAACAACAAGCTATGTTGTTTGAAGTTAAACGCAAAGGTGCCAGTTGCTCCCTAAAATCTAATCTATGCTGGAATGATCATGCTAAACATAAGATGCCATTTGAAGTATGACAACAAATTTGTGGTATGTCTGTAAGTTACAGCTTTTGGCACCATCAAACAGTAAGGGGGCCAAAGCTCTGCAGTTTGAAAGAAGGATGAGCCATCCCATAAGACCAGCTTTCACACTCAGTAAAATAACAGTATAAAATATTCTGCTTTGAAATCACTAAACAGGAAAAATGAATTTATAAAAAATAATGTGGTTATGGAAAACTAATCTTTGAAACAGAACTGACTAGTTAAACTGATGGAATTAGTTGTGGGGAGAACAACATTTCAGTCAGAACTAACAATTTGGAGATCTGGGCTTTATGAAACCTTATTTTTTCAGCTGATTTTGGAATTGTGTCCTCAGTGAATGGACTTACTACGAGGATATCCACAATATCAGTTTTGCAAACATTAGTTACTCCCAGTATTGACAGCAAAAGGAGAAAACAGCACAAGCATTTCCATGGCTGCAACGGAAACCATTAAATGTGATGTTTCGTTTGTTAAGTTAGACTGTATATAACAAAATTTACATTGGGCTTTTCTCAAGGGGACACTATAAATTAGACTCTGTTATGACCCTGGTAAAATTTAGGTTCTATGCTATCCCTGTAAGAGTAATACTTTTGTCTTTCTCAATTCTGAAAATATGGAGAAATAATCACCTAAGGAGAAAGTCTTTAGAATTCTAGACACTAGCAGTTAGGGCCAGCCTAACTCTGGCTCTTGAGGATAGTACTTGACACTTGGTAGTTAAGAATTTGTATTGTTTATTAGCTTTGACTGTGATATTTCATAGTGATTTCATGTTTCATATTGCACATAGGCACAAGCTGCTTTACTCAGGATGGAATAAATCCCATTCTGCCCCAGTATTTCAGCAAAAGAAATTAAAACAGATGGGCAAGAAACCTTCACTATACATAGAACATATTGTGCACTGCAAACTCTTCTGGAACTTTTAGCTTTTGTCTGGTTTTGTTTTAACACAAAGGGGAATTGAAGTGGTACCTGAAAGGGACAAGATGCAGAGTCAAAAATCTTAGAAGTCCTTCTCAGATGACAAAAATTCTATGTAGGCTGTTTACTGATATAGAGATATCTTTCTGCTAGGTTAGATCTAGGTGAAACTAAAACTGTTGTGTACGACACTAGTAATGAGTGATTATTATCTTGCCTTGCAGTCTACAGTCAGCTCTGAGAAGGTCTCACAGGCATATATTGTTTGTTTGGGAACTACATGCCAAGGAAGTTTCTGGCTAACTGAAGAGCTGAAAGAACAGCAAAGTAACAAAGACTAGGCAGCAAAAATGACCTCTTAAAAGAGACTGAAGGGATTACTAATTACTAATTACTAATCAAGACAAGATGGAGGAGAGAGACACCAGCATTAAGTATGCAAAGGGCTGCTGCAAAGAAAGGAGGGAAGTGCCATCTATACCCCTTGTAGTTGGAGTGGGAAGAAATAGCTTGTAAATTCATCAAGAAAGTCGGATGTTGGAAATCACCACAGGTGAGAGCAGTGATGTGTATCAGGAAGCTACCTGTGAACTTGTGGAGTTTTCACCATCAAAGCACTTGAGGTACATGTTGGACTGGAGTAGATTGGACATAGTCTGTCCATGAGACAGGATTCATTAAGTGATCTTTTGAGTTCTGCTTTTCTGTAATTCTGTGATTTCTGTGTGTCTACTCACTGCAAAGGTGTGCCTAGTAACCAAGGAGAAAGCTGTACTTAAAACAGTCCCCTGAAATTGCATATCATGGGTAGAGAAGAAGCTGGGTCCACCATAAGGCCTGTCCAGATCAAGTAGATACGAGCATTTTCCCCTTGCTGCTTTTCTCTCCCCTACTTTCAAAAACCTTCATTCTAATAGGAGAAGCACCCGAGCATATGTAAGAAACTGCATCCCAGTGCAGCCCAGTCAGGACAACTGGGAGATTTAGAAATGGAGGGGTAACTCACTGCTCAAAGTAGTTTTCTGTTCAGCCCCTCTGGTCTACAATAAGTGATATGAAATTTGTGGCAAGATTATGGGAACCAACATCTCTGTTACAGGTTACGTTTCTCCTTCAGCAAGAAAACCTGAGTTTCTCTAGATACTTCAGCAGATAACTTGTATCAAATGACACACTGCCCTAGTTCCCGCTTGAGTGCAAACATCTTTTTCAGACTAACCCTGGAACTAAATGTTATAGGAAAGTACATTGATTTAGCTCTTGCAAGCTATTAGTCCCCGCTTTACTCAGTAAGACAAAACCTGAAATAATTGTCTCCCAGAAACTGAATGTTCAAATCTGTCCATTGAAGGACATAGTGCTAAAGTAGTGGCACAACTATTTCAAACTTCTTTAGTTGCCAGTCAGGTGGAGCTGTGCTTCATGGAGGAAAAACATAGGCTTATTCATTTTCTTGCTTTCTACAGATGATTTATTCCAGTGTTTAAGTGACTGAAAAAGCATATAACTATTTCAGTACACTGTGGTGAGGATAGTTACAGGAATGGTGTTGGCTGGGTATGAAGGGCTGAACAGCAGAACCCCTGGCTGGCAGTATATCGAAATACTTTGCTCTGAGATCCTGCAGAACATTGTCTTGCTGGTGATGCTTTCACCCATCATTCTGACAAGACCATATAAATGTTTTTCAACTGTACAAAATAAACTGTTTCAAGATGGGAGCTGAGCAAGAGTTACAAGCACTACTCAGTGTGTTAGTTAGTTATGTTGAGGTGTAGAGTATATTTTATTTGTTATGGCCATTGAAAGTTTCTTTCTTTCTAGTTTTGTTAATGGATGACAGACTTTGAAAAGAGAATAAAAGACCTATTATAGCTGTAGTTGCCATTCTGTTCTCCCTTTGAAGTTAACAAATTGGGCAGACCTGTGAGGTAAGAGACTTTCTGTTGAGCATATCATGTTGTCCTCCTATGTAAATTACTTTTTCTCCTACGATGTCAAAGCACACTGTAAAATTGAATTACTCTGTTATGACTGAAATAAAGCACTGAGTTCTAGGAGCTCTAGTTCTGTGCAGAGATTTCTAGTGTGCTCTATTGTGTGCCTCTGAGGACACAACCTGTTAAAGGCCAAGTGTTACTGTCCAGCTTTGGCAGGACCCGTTTCAGTATCAGCTGTATAATCTCAGTTCAGATTTTTTTTTTTTTTTTTCAGATGCTAGCAGTGACCTCTTGTTTTCATCTTTTAAACTGATATTTTTCTGTAATTTGGCCTTTCCCGTGGAGCCAGATGTTTGTTTCCAGATGTTTGAATAAACAATCTCAACCTCTTCTGTTAGAGAAGAATGAACAGAGACTATTCCTCTGCTGTAAAAATAAATTCTGCTCTTCTATTTTTATTTGCAAATGGAAGTCTGGCAGGGAAATAATTTTGGAACTATGCATGACCTCATTTTGAAAGGTATTGACTTTGATTTCTCAGTTCAAAATACACATCAAAAATAAAAAAAAAATACAGAGGGCTTGGCAGAGGCTGTTGCTGATTGAAGACAGAAGCACTGTATTCATGCTTGAAGACCTTCACTGCTTGTGATCTTATAACTACATTGAAATGACCAGGCATTCGATAGAAAACTATTGATGTTGAATTCAGTAGAGAAAACTGAGTAGTAAAAGCTTATTGAGAGAGGACCTTCAGAAGCATCTAGTACGCACACAGTATGTTGATAAGATGCTACCTTTTTGAATGTCTGCATAAGGCTCACAATGCAGTGCCCTTACAGGAACATAATCAAGGGTGCTCTAAGTCCTCTAAGGCATTAAAGTGTGGAGGAAAGTGGCTGCCAGAGTCCCCGAGGCAACAGGAGAAAAGTCCTTTTTTGGAGGATTAAGGTTTAGAGTGGAAAGGACTTATTCTTGCGAGCCTTAATACTAGCTTCATACTGTACTAATAAAGAATTTGTTATATGACAAATTAAAATGGTGTCTCAATGGAAACATTGTTGTACAGGCAAATGTGGTCCAGTGCTTTTATGAAATCTGATGTACTAAGTGTGTGACACTGTCTTTGGTCTGAAACCAAGTGCTGTTGGAGAAGAGTTTATGCCCATCATAAGACTCAACTGTTTCTTTTCTGTGATCATGTTTTGTAGTGTGCCTTGGAGCATCAGTTCCAAGTAAAAGCTGGGACTAGGCCACGGGGTTCAAAGGCTTTCTTAAAACAACTGAAACAGGCTATGGGTCGAGGCTGGCTGTGCTTTAGGACTTCGTAGACACCTTGGCACAGGGCCTTCAAATTTCCAAATCTGGGAAGCTTGATTATTTTGAATATTTATGTGTGTATATTTTTATATATATATATATATATATATATATATAAATGTTGTGGGGGTGGGTTTTCTCTAGTTTTTTGCCTGGTATAAACACCTTTTTTTAGGCAGTGCACCAGGTGTTGCAGATGTTCCTTTCAACACAACTCCACAGCTCTAACCTACGGTCAATAGGATCAGTTTAATTGCTACACTTGGTGATTAATAACAAGTTTACAAAGAAAACAGTGATTCTAAATGCTCTTTTTGAGGGGGAAAATAAATCAAGTACTTAAATGCAGTCAACTCCTGTCTATAGTATCTAAATGCAGAAAAAGGACAATTTTGCATTAGAAGTCATTCTGCATTTCACAGTGTCGTTTCTCTGTTCATCTGTCTTCAGGAACTACATTTTACATCCCATCTAAAATAAATATTCTTTTCTCTGCATCCTTAGTCTAGTTAAACTACCTCTCCAGCTCAGTAGGATGCCAAACGCTCTATATTGTTCCTGAGCTGTTTGAACAGTTACAGAAGAAGCAGCATTTATAAATAGTTATATAGAAACTTCAAATGTGTCATAAGCTGCAAAGGGAAGGCAAGCTAATAATAATAAAACAAGGGCTGGAGGAAAGGAAGATAAGGAATACAATAGCTGCTGGTGGACTTTTCTCTCTACCCACCGTTCTTTTCCTGTTCCTTCTCTGTTTTGTCCCTTCCGTTTGCCTCTATCATGCTTCTGTTTGCAAGAACACTAACCTGCTGTAAAGGTCACAAAGCAAAACGCAGAGCTGGATGACTTCATACCTGACACGGACTGAATACAGCAGCTGCTCTGCCTTTACTGTGACTAACGTGGGTTGGAAAGAATCGCCTCAGCTCAGTTGCACAGTTCTCACTTCAATAATCACTTAATCCCAGTTATCCCAGAGTGTTAATGACTGGGATGTAGGAATTACAGAATGAAATACCACTAAAATCACTTACATTAACAATATCTCTCCTTAAGTGAGGTGAGAGTGTGCAACAACCATCAGCTCTGTTTGTCTAAGTTGGCCTCAAGCACTCTTTTGATTTGAGGTATTGACAATTTTAGTCTGACAGGAGTGGACTATTACTACTGGAAGTCAGTAGGATACTGGTGATGATGCATCCGTAGGAGGAGCCTAATAATAACTCGAATGCGTTTGAATCGATAGTGGAACCGTCAGTGAAGTGCTGTGCTTTTCAGGCTTTGACAGGGCTTGAAGGCATGCTGTATGTGAACCATGAGTGAAAAAGGGGGAGGAAAAGAACTTTCTCACTGTAGAAGCAGGGTGCTTTGTTATAGCAACAGTATTAGAAGTGGTCTTGATATTTAAGACGGAGTAGACAGAAATAATTGGTCATACAAATGTATCATGGCAACAGTTGGGGTGCCTCTTGAAGTGTTTTTTGTTGTTTCCTTTTTGGAGGACACACTTGTTTCTTAACTTTTCCCCTTTTCCACTAACAGGCAAGTTCATTAAAGCAAAATAACTTCTGCCTTATGAAGACAAGGAGGCTTTTCTCACTGGTATTTTGTGCAATTACTTTATAGCAATAACATTTTAGATAATAAGCCAGATTCCCTCCTGATGAAAGCAAATGTGGTTACAGTGGAAGTAAAAATAGTCGTGCATTCAAGAGATGAATAAGATAGAAATCCCAGCTTTGCAAGAGACCCAAACAAACCTTATAGCACAGCTTAATTCTCTGCTATTAACATCAATGAGCAGAGCATAACAGTAATAATATTTAATTGAAATAAAGCACTACTGCTGCTTTCGATATTTTGATTTGTGGCCTCTTGATGTGATGAACAATGGGAGAACCAGGAGGGCTTACATGGGGTTTGTTTGCTTTTTGATTTGGGGAATTTTTGTTTGTTTTGCTTTTGCAAATCCACAGAGCCTTACCTACTTAACATATCTGGCTGTTTTACAGTACTTGAGATAATGAAAAAAACCTACCTAGAATACAAAAAGAACATTTATCAGATATAGGGGCAGTATTATAAGCGCCTTGGGGAGTGTACTGTATGAAATGAAAATAATAAGGACTGCCTACTATAGTGGATGAGGAATGATCATTCATCACACATGCTGAAGATCCCTACAGGTAGCTATTACAGGACAAAGTCAGTGAAGCTGCACCTCCTTTCCTGAATGGAATTTTGTTCGCTTAGCTGCCAGCTCATTGACGTGTACTTACTCTTGTGGAAAGACAGGCTATGATCTGCCTGTGAAACAATCCTAAAGTCTAACTCTTTCAGATATTCACCTGGAGAATGAATTACAGTTTCTTTTGTTCGGTTGGTTGCTTTTTTGTTGTTGTTTCTTTGTGGTTTTTTTATATGTTTTGGGTTTTTTTGCATTTGTTTGTTTGTTTTTTTTTTAAAAAGGTAGTTGTCTCACCAACACAGATTGCAGGCAGGAAACCTCTGCCTGCTAACCCATCGTATTTCTCCTACGCTGTGCCAGTGCCACTCCCCCTCGATTTTGCTGACTGAGCTGTGCAAGTGAACAATCCTCCCAACTCAGGCAAAATTATCTGTGTTGGTTCAAGCTGTGAGACTGGTCTTTGTGTGTGTTGATGGAAGGGGGATTTGAGGCAGGCAGAAATCCTAAAGCCTGGTGCCACTGAGCAGCTGGGATGGGCTGGCAGGAAGGAGGTGCCAGCTTCCCCTGGTATAACCGGTGATGGGAATGCACATTTATCTCCTTCCTGTGTATCAGCTAGAAACAGCTTCAGTTGCTTTCTTTTCTTCCTTCAAAATGAGGAAACTGTAATAACACTGGTTCAAATTTGTCTCATCTCTCTGAATATCAATCTGAGAATAAATTTGGTTTCTAATTACCACGCATAAGCATACAGATGCTGAATGAACCATGGCAGTATTTCAACCTCCAGTGCTAGTGTTCTACCAAATGCTCACTTTCAGTTCTGATTCTGCAAGCATCTTGACCTCTGACATGTGTTTGTTTTGGTCACAAATCACCTTTCTGATGGTGGTGAATAACCATGTATGCAAAGTCTCACTCTCAACTCTGCTATAACACACCTATTTGCTCAACAAGATCTCTTCTAAATAAATTCCTAACATATTTCTCTAGATTAGCACAGGGTATGCTTGGCTTGTTTTCTGCCCTGTTTTTCCCCCTAAGAAAAACAGAAATGGCTTTTGGCTGTGTTTTGTTCTACTTTGGATTTGCTTAAGGACAAAAGCAGCATATGATTGGTTTGGTTTTTTCCTTCCTTTTGACTTAATACTGGTTAATACCAACAAGCATTACACAGATCTGTTTTCATGTCCCATAATAGCATAGATAAGCTTTCTGTTTTCAAGATGCTGAGGACAATAAACTAAAAATCTACCCATCTCAAGCTCAGTGTTGAAAACTGCATTTTATATATGAGCCTGTCATATATTGTGTTATGCTTACAGGTCTAGTGAACCACACTGAACTTCAGCCGCAGCTAGCTTTGAGGATTTCTGATGATTGATCCATTAATAAATACACAACATCCCTGGGCATATATAGAAATATAGTATACATAAATCCATACATAAACTTTTTGGCTGCACTAGGTTGGCTTGTGGCGCATCATGAATTTTTCTTGTAGGACAACCTGTTCTTAGGTTTCAACATAACAGAAATGCCTGCTCATGGGTTGGGTCCTGTATGATATAATCACTGAGTTTGGCAACCCTGACACAACTGTAACCAGTTCACTTCTCTCTTTTCGATGTGACTTGCAGGAGAATAGATCTAGCATAGCAAAAGAAAGCTCGAAGGAGAGCTTGCAATGTTGGTTCCTCTACGTGGAATGCAAAATGGTGTTAGTGGTTTCTTCATGTTAAACTAGGTCATTTAGAGTGAACTGGGATCAGGTTCACATATAGGTCCAGCATCTGTCCTCCACAGGGCAAACATCAGGATTCATTGTGTTGTAGAGGATTCTTCAATTTATAAGGAATTGTTCTGATACATTTAGCAAAGTACATACTAATAACAAGAAAATATAAAAGCTTCCTAGCAGCACTGCAATATGCTAACAGACTTTTTTTTTTTCTGTAAACTCATGAAAGATAACTCTCTATGTATCAAAACAAACAAGACAGCTCAGCTGAAATTCAAGTTGGAATGATACATTCATAAGCTTGAAAAAAAAAAACAGGAAAGGAGAAAAAGGCAATAAGGATGAAACATTTTTGTATAAGTGGCTGCTGCTATTCACAGCTGTACACAGTAATCAGGGAACCCGGTCTATTTGCTTCATCCTTCTCTTTCTCCTTCCCCGCAGACTTATCTTGAGTGCTCAGAGAGTTGGTGGTTGAGAATTCATGGAAGGAAAATAAATGCTATGGAAAGCGAAGGATGCACACTTTTGCAGCCTTCACCTATGTGTAAAGGATGGGTGTGATAGTGAATAACTGTTTTATCTGCTAACTGATCTTTAAAAAGGTGTGGTTGCCACAGCAACTGCCACATAGTTGTGATTTACAGCATGTCACTTCTTGCATGCTCCACAGCATAGACTCTGTCCCTCTGGTTGGAGTCTCTCAGGCTAACTGGTGCCCATTTGAAGCAGCCTCTGCTGCAGTTTCCACCTCTCCCAAGGTAACCGAATATCTCATCTCACAGAGAGGAGGCAGGTGGTGCAGACCAGTGGCCATTTTCATATCTTACTGCATTTTTGACTTGGTCAGGGTGTTGATGACCTTGAGGTACAAGTGTCCCACAGTCACCTCTGTGATGAATGTAGCATAGAACAGCAGCCATGTGAGGTTTGCTTTTCAATGTAAGAGTGACAAGTATGGAAACCAAAGGAAATCTCAGTTACAGTTTCTTGCAATTGACCTAAAGCATTCTGTCTTCTCTTCATGGTTTTCTCATCTTCGTCCTGCCTTTCTATTTGCAAAGATATTTTGTGTCTATGGTGATAAATTCCATAAATATGAAGCTTCTCTGGTCACAGTGGTACAAATGTATGCTTTGATCAGTGCCATGCATGTATCCCTTTGGCTGTCAAAGAGTTGCAGTTTTGGCAGTGTGTTATGTAGGGGGGTAATCTCTTGGGTAAGAAATTCATAAGACCCAGGGAAAGGATGCTGCTGTAGTAAATAGATGCTATAGCAAATAGCTTCTATCCATACTTCTACAGACAGATAAAAATAATGCATAAAAGAGATTCTGAGATAGTTTCATGTTCCTGGTTTTCACAACTAATTTGAGCCACAGCTTTTAGTTTGGCATCTTCCTTTCTCTTTTCTCCAAAAGCATTTTTATGTCTTGCTAAGGAAAAAAAGTAATCTTGATGACTGAGTTTTCAGAAAGGTGAATTTTAGTGAAATCGTGGAAATACCTTGAGGTGGTGAGGTTTTAGGCTGGCTTCATTATTGTTGTACTTCAGTAAAATGTGAACATTTGAAGGGAGAGATGAAGACAGGTCTACCTTGCCCAAAGTAGCGATAGACATTCCTAAACCACTTTGACTTGCCGTGGTAAACAATTAGATTAAGTTACTTCAGACTTTACTACAGCACTGAAAATGAATAATGTTTCCTTTAAAAAGTGTATCTCTTCTAAAACAGGCAAAGCCTAAGCATAAAAGAATAAGGGGAAAAAAAATGCACAAAAATCACCACAAGAACAGAATTATACGCAAACAGTAGACAACAGCCTTATGCTGGATTCAGAAAGATATAAAAGCTCTTACAGATCTTTTATGCCAGTTAGTCCCTTCAGACAGTAAAAGTACAGAATGGTAATTATCACAGTTTTCTTTTTTTGCTTTCTACTTTAGCTTTTTTCGCATGAGCAAAGCAGAAGGGATATGCACATTAATAAAGCAACATCAAAGGAAAACAACCCAGCCAGAAAATAAAGGACGTTTACAATGCCATGTATAGGAACGTAGGGAAGTCAGCTTAATAACACAGATCCCGTTTGACACAGAATTAGCCATCACTGCTGTGACAGCGAGGGAATACTTGGATGTAGCATCAACATGATATTGTTACTATAGCATACATCTCCCGGGCCTCCTTGTCTCATTAGTGGTTTAGATTTCAGATATGGCACTAATAATTTGAAAAGCAGCATGCCAGCAGGAGACTTCTTACATAGTTCATATCTGTGAGGACATAGGAAGCTGGGGAGAAATCACACTAATTTTGGGGGGTTCTGCCAGCTTTTCCCAAATCTGCTTGGAAAATGCTTAAGCTTCAAATAGTATAGTTAGGAAACTGTTGGAGAAAACTCCCACTAAGTTAAAGGGGAAGAAAACTATTGGTTTTTTATGCATTTTCCATTCCATAAATACACACTTTCATGTTCATATACTACAAGATATTTATATAACACAATATTATTCATGCCTTATGCAACAGTTATTTTTCATGAACTAAAAGGAGAGAATATAAGGTGGAGCCAACTTTTCAGTACTTTAGGAAGAAAATAAATAGGATTAGGTGTTGTTTGCCTTGTATCAAATCAGTAGCTCATCTTTCTGCATTTATCTTCCAACACAGCAGGGTAGCCTGCGGATGTAACAGCACAAAAAGGAATCACAAGCCCAAGTAAGAGGTGAACAAGAGTTAAATGTTAAGAACAGAACTAAACTGATGTTTTGCTGCTGACTGTTTCAGTTTGTCCAGCTGAGACACGAGCTGGTATGCAAATCGTTTGACCTCAGGCATTATCAGTGGAGTCCAACTATATTCATGCTGGTGAAAGTGAGATATGTCTTGTTGGCTAGTGTCAGATAAGCACATCCTTTTGCATAGGAATAGGTACCTTACATAAGTTGTTTGCGTCTTCGAAACTACCTTTTTAAAACAAATGAACAACCCTGTCTCCAAAACCTGGTAGCTCAGCTTGGGCTTTGTAGTTGGACTCTACAAAACAGAAAAAAAGGGAGAGGGGTTGATTTAAAAATCTAAGAAAACCTGAAGAATTTCCTCAGGACTGGAAAAAAAAAATAGCTTATTAAGAACAGCCTATGGATTTTTGTAATGTTAACAGGCCACATCATTATATTTTTTTCTTTTACTTGAACCTGGGTAAAAATAAAACGAGGTGAATCAGTTAGTATATACTCACGTGGCCATTTGGAAGAGGGCTTGAACACAAATGTATAAAGGAAAGTATTTACACATAAATTGCTTGAGGTAAATGGCTCATGAAGCTTGTGTTCATCTGTGGCAGGGAGATATGTGAAAATTCCAGGTAAATTGAGGTCTAGAGCTGGAAGTCTTTTAAATGCCACTAGACCTTATTGTCACAAGGGAGACTGTAAATGTTTCTAGCAGCCACATAACAAAATAGTTATCTCTGTATTTAAACAAACACAAAAACAAATGTAAATTTTTCCACCTTTTTTTTTTCCTCATTATGATAAGCATAATTTCCATGGATACTGACTGTTTTTTTTTCCCGAAAAGATTATCTTGACAATGCACATTGCATTAATTTCCATGGAAATACTTCTCAAAATAAATGGACAACCTGGGTAGTATTTCTTGCTTTGCTTAGTGGTTTTGTCCTTGAAACACTGATTGTACAGACTGAGAAAGATGTGCTTTCTACACCTTTTAAGATCATAATTTCTGCCAATACACAACATTCATTTTGAAATATTAATGTATTTTGACGTAAGTCTCACCTATTTGGCTTCTGTGAAAACTGTTTGAAACTGTTAACTTTGATTAACGCTGCATAATTTCTTATTCAAGTTGTCTGAGTTGAATGTAAAGAATACTGTGTCAAACTCTTTTCTCACACACCTTTGTTCTACAACAGCAGTATAGAACAAAAGGAGCCAACAGAAAGATGAACCTGGGTTAATTTTCAAAAATGCATCTTTACGTTCAAGACCCTATAAATGAAACTGATTCATTATATCTCCTTCTCAATATATTCATACTGTTGAACTTGGAACTTCTATTGGATAACCTGTACACTTGGATGTTTGCATGTGCCTAGGCAACATTGAATTTTGACCTCTGCAGCAATAGAAATATTGATATGCAACATTAGAGAAAGTCTGGAAGATTTTTTTTCTTTCTCATATTCTAAAATCTTTTTTTAATACCTCAACTTAAAATCTTTTGAGTGGAAATCATATTCCTGGAGGATCGTTTCGGAGTGTACTGCATGAGGCCAATCTTAGAGATATGAAGTGCTCAGATCTAAATTTTACCAGGACCAAATCTCTCTTGGTTTGTCTCATTTCTACTGAATGGTCTCATTGCTTTTGCCTGATCCTCAGCAGGTGCCTGTAGGCATAACTACGTAGAAGTCACTGGAGCTCTGACTTCCCTTGAGAAGCTGAAGTAATCTATGCATTTCAAAATATCTGACAGATGCTTGATGCAAAGTCAGTGAATGG
Source organism: Pampusana beccarii (assembly GCA_013399365.1). Lineage (NCBI taxonomy): Eukaryota > Metazoa > Chordata > Aves > Columbiformes > Columbidae > Pampusana > Pampusana beccarii. The sequence goes on from VWYH01003431.1 coordinate 177,745, forward strand.
CAAGTCAATTAATCTTTCTGTGCCTCAATTCATCCCTCCGTAAAATGTCATGCGCATCTCCCAGGGTGTTACAAAGCTCGATAGAAGTTTATTAAGCACTCTAAGAATCTCTGCTGGAAGGAAAGTAGCTGCTATATAGCACAAGGCACCTTTGCCTCATACTTGTTATCTCCAGAGTATTTACATAAGAAACATGGAGAATTTTTACCAAGGCCTGTAGCAATGAGACAAGGGGCAATGATTTTGAACTCAAAGAGGTAGATTGGATATAAGGAAGAAATTCTTTGTGATGAAGGTGGTAAAACACTGGAACCAGAGGAGTTGTGGATGCCCCATCCCTGTAAGTGTTTGAGATCAAGCTGGACGGGGCTCAGAGCAACCTGATCTAGTTGAAGATGTCCCTGCCCATGGCAGGGGGTTGGACCAGATGCTCTTTGAAGGTCCTTTCTGACCCAAACCATTCTGTGACTCTGATTTAGTTTCAGGCCTCACTGTCTAAAACCAAAAGCTACTCAAGGCCATTCATTTCTGAGTAACTGAATTATGGACCACCACCACTGATTAGACACTAAGGATTTCTCTCTTCTGGATGTTACTGCATTTTAATTATAAGGCTTGTGATGAGGAGAGAGGCACTCAGCTCAGAGTCGTGAGGAGGCAGGCACTAGAGCAGCTCTGTCCTGCCTCTTTGCCCCTGCTCAGTACCACAAATCAAAAGGATTTTTTTCTGCACAATAACTGGAGGTTCTAGAAAACTTCGCTTTGCTTTTCCAAGGCAACTGCTTCTAACACAACAGCTTATGTAAAATACTCTGTACTTGCATTAATTCAACAGTCTTTTTGCTCAGTTTAGAGCTTTTCCCCAGCTGTACCCTGCAGATCTGTTTCACAACCTGAAATTGTTCTGGCATTACCCCAGTTATTTCATTTGATGCAGCATTTCTTGCACTTAGAGGACCTGAGTAAGGTACACGTAGCTTTGAAAGATAGGAAGCAAGAAAATGATATAATAGGCTGCTTGTTGTAATACCAGTTGTCAAATGAGTCGGAGATGACATATCTGGCAGCCCTGGATTAATTTTTCTTTTTTTCTTGTGCATTTAGCTTGGAGTCAAAAAAAGGATTCCTGTGTAGTCTAGGAATTACAAGAAGTTTTGTAGCTTAGTTTTGATGTGGCATGTAATTTTATCTTTTTCAAATTTGACAAATGTGTTACAGAGAACGTAAGCCAGGTTCTTGTTCTTTGAAATCAGATTAAATCAGGAGTAAATCAGTCATATTTTTCCTTTCTCCCAGAATACTTCATCTGCCATTTTATACGTCAAGAGGTTGGCTAATTTTATTCCTTCTCTGGGGTATCTTGCTAAAACGCTTGCATATATCTGGCTGTTTCAGTTCCAAACACTATGCCTGTGTCTCAGAAGTAGAGTGTATTGCTTTAATATATACTTGATTTGTCAATTATTTCCTTCCCAGGTGCTAGTAATCCACCAAATATGATGCAAGTACTGAGTAACTGCGTTCCTTACCTTCTGCTGAAGTGTTAATGCACCTGCAGATTTCAGGTGTGTAATCAGAGTTGCCAAATTTGTAAGCAGAGTTGTTGCTCAGGGTGTGGGGATGTCATTTGAGTGGGAACCTGCTTTAATAAAACAACTCCTTAATTTCTGGAAGATCTTTTTATAATTAGCACCAATACTGGGAATAAATAGGAAAAATAAATAGAAAAAAAAAAGTGTGTTCTGTTTAGAGAGCAAAATAATTAAATGGTTTTCATGAAGAGGTATGTATTTTAAGGCTTTTTTCTACAGCTTGGCTTAGATGTTCAACTGTCCTGTATTAGGAAAGTAACTATACTCTGTGTGACTTTTCTATAAAGGAAAACCAGAATAAATTCTTTCATTAAGGAGCTGTTTAAACATCTTTTATTAGAAGTGCTGAATAAAATTTGAGGGATAAGAAATCTATAGAAATAAGTTATAAAAATCACTCTTTTATTCAAGAACTCTAAACTTCTTTTTAGGGGTCATTCCTATTAGGCTAATGCCTCTACTGGTGGTATGCTGAGCTGTTCCATTCAATTAGTGGTTTTACGTTATATGGCATAAGATATTCTTGAAAGACTGAGTGGATGCCACCAGAAATTTTCTTCAATTTAGGTGTAAATTCACCACCAAACTTTGTGTGCTGGACTGGTCACTCCATATGGACTTGTTAGCTGGGAGCTCTCCCTGAACAGCATAACTGGCCTGTTTCTTACAAAATTTCACTGAAGAAGGAGGAATCGCCTCTCTTTTACTGAGCAGTCTGGTAGATCAGGACATGGAAGTCTCTGGCTCTTGTCTCTGTTTTGCCCAAATAAACTCATCTTTCTACCGTCTGCCTACTCTGTATCTCCTACCCAGCATTTGTCCTTTTCTCATGTGTGCTTTTTTTGCATGTGTCTTTGTAATGGCAGATGAATCTCTTTAGTGATCTATTGAGAGATCAAAGCATGCTTTCTCTTATTCAATAATTATCAAATGTGTTCATGTGTGAGGAATGCTTCCAGTGGAAGAAATTGTGAGACCCTGTGAAGAAATACTTCAGAATTCATTTGAATGACTAACAACTGGTATATTTTTTTTTAAACTCGGCACTGCTACGAAGCCCACCTTGGTCCAGCCTCCCTCCAGTTCTTTCTTTCCTTGGCAGCCCAAATCGTCACACCCTCACGTTTCCACAGCAGCTCCCAGGCTTTGCCATCGCTACAACTGCAATGCTCCAAGCCTCTGTCACCTGGGTTCCAGACATCCAGTTCACAACCTTTTCTTCCCGCACAGTTTGTCTAGCTCTAGCCCTGCGTGAAGTGTCACCTGTTATCACTTGTTCAGCACACAAGTGTTAACTTGGAAACTTTTGCGCTGTTGTATAGTAGGGCACAGGGTATGTAGGGGGTCACAGGACATGCCTGTATTGGCCCCAGGGAGTGATTAGGTTGCTGGGGCTCTCTGGAGGGAACCTCCTGTCCCCACAGCAAGCATTGCAGAAGTCTGCCTTGTGGCAGCAGTGTTCTTCTGAAAAGTCAGCAATGCAAACTTCTATTTCCTCGAGAAAAACATGATGACAGCTTCACTTTAACTACTTGTGTGCTGAGTGAAAAGGGACACTGTTTTTTCCAGCTGCACTTTTTGCATAGCTTGCTTTGGTTGTGTTCTCAGGGTGTGCAAATGCAGTTGACTTCTTATGTTGTGGCAGTAGGAAAAAACTGATTAATGTATCCTAAAGGCAAAGGTTCAAAGTAGGGATGTACATGATTAGCATGTCTAAGATTCGGGCAGTTCTGAGTAAAATGCTCAAAGTAGATATAATGTACTGCAAAACTCAGCGAAGGTACTCCAGATTAGGCATTTACTGAGAAGTATTGCTGAGTACCTACAGGTCAAGTGCTTTTGAGTACCTAGCCCCATAGTGTGCTACTTCAATGAAAGCTGGGAAAGTTCCACCTTCTGAAATATCTGGAGGTGAATGGTTTTGTTTAAGCTGTAACCTAAACTGAACTTGAATTTGGGCCTATTCTTACGTTATTCAACTTAACTTAATAACTTAATCCATTTTCAGGTTTTACATAGCCTTGACTTGAAGGGCTCCTTACTATAGTGATTAGTGCATGAGCTGGAGCAGAGTGGGAAGCAGGCTCCTGGATCTCTGCTAATAAAATAAAACGTTGGACCTGTTCCTGTGACTGAATTCATTTTCCCTATTCTCTCCAACAAACTGTCTTTAATCTAATAAGTTTCCTTCTGTCATTCACACTTCTTCTGAGTCATAGCATTGCAGGCAAGTTATTTAAAAATTAAAACCCACCACCACACTCTGGAATGTAATGTGAATCTTTGAAATTTGGTTGGGCATTTCAATTCAAGATTAAATGTAGCAATCAAGCAGATGAAGAGAGATGATCATAGGTAACATAAAATGCACAATTTTTGTGTGCTGCTGAAAACGGGGCATGTATTTTTGTTGTGGGGACTTTCATGTGTAAGCTGTTGATTTCAGGTAAAAATGTAGAGGGAAGAAATATTTATCTCAGCAATCCATCAATGCTTACTTGATTAAGGTATTCAGAAGGGTCTTGATAAATAGCACCTTATCTCCTTGTTCCATATGTCCAAGGTATCTAAAAAGAGGATCTGTTCCAGGTGGTACACTCCTTTTAAGTGACTTTTTTTTTTNGTGTTACTGATATGCTGAGCTGCAGAAAGGCATCTGTCCTATAACTGCAAAAAAACCACTTTGCAGAGCTGTACAGAAATGACCAAGCTTGCACAGGTGCTCACCTGGGCAAGGTGGATCTTAGGGGGCCAGTAGGAGCCTTCCCACCTGAGAAATTTGGCTAAGCTAGACCAAGACAGACAGTGATATGTTCCTGCACTTAGGAAATCCTCACACTGTCCTTTGGAAAGCGCACATGGCTTGTTTTAAATGCTGCACTGTGAGAGTTTTGATTCTTCACTGCTTTTCCAGGATCTGCACTGTAGCCCAAGGGATTATTTGCGACATTTCACATCTTCCTTCCAAGTTTTATTTTCTTTTTTTTTTCAACAAAACTGCTCTGTTTGCTATAGAAAATGAAGGGCTGGAACCAACAAAGGTGAAGCTTGGGGTGCCAAAACAGGGACAGGATCAGCGCTGACGGTGGCTGAGCTCAAGTGTCCGAATTCGTGAGCAGAGAAGATATGATGACAGAGGATCTGAGAGCATGCTGGAAAGAAAGCTATTTGAGGTCAGCGCACTATCTTGTCATGACTACTCATCTATAGAGGACTGAGGTAGGTTTGAATCATACTCCAACACACCATGTCTCTGCTGACTTGGAGCAACTGCCTGGAAAGCCCTCCTGATGACTTGCAGCTCATCCCTCCTTCACACACTCCTCTTGTCCAAAAAGCTAGTGGCAACAGTCCTTTCTCATAACGTGTGCTCAGAAGGTAGAGTGGCATTAGCTATCCCTAGGTAAAAAGCTTAGTAATTGGATTCAATCATACAGTAAATTGCCATGGAATAAGCTGGAGAAACTATCCTTGAAGCAGAAAAGTACAATCCAGTCTTCTGCAAACTCAAAAGAAAGCTTCAGCCATGGGTCTGTACTGGTATGCTTACTCCTGCTCTATATCACTGAATTACTAAATTATTTTTGGTATGGTTCTCTAGATTCACAGGCTCAGAACAGCCTCGTAGGTTTAGGATGGTTAGTTTTAAACTGCTTGGGAGGCAGGGAACAGAATTCAAACCCTTTTCATAGATGGGGGAAATTGAGTCTGAAGTTTCTATTTCTTGAATAAGCATGCAAAATTCTATGACATTTTATTAAAGCAGTACTGTCTTAAACTTTTTTTTAACTTTTTTTTTAAACATTCTTGATGGCAAGAAGAACTGATCCTGTTAGTATACAGTAGTACTAAACTGAGTACGGTTTTTTTGGAATAAACTGTCAGAGATATGGGCATATAAATATTGAACTTTAATTTTGTTTAGGTATGGCTGAGCACTTAGCTGTTTCAGTATTGTGATTACTATTTCACATGCGTGTAGATGTAAAACTTATAAAAGTCTAAGAAATGTCACCTCTAACACTAGCTGAGCAGTTCTCTTCAGAACTGCGTGTTGGAGGCAGTGCCTGAACCCTGCTTGATGCTTTTTGGACCAAATCCAAACTGATTTCTTCAAACTTTTTTTTCTACCCCATGTACAAAAAAAATATTTCCTTCTGCTGAAAGTAAAGCGAGATGTGCAGATGTCTTTTATGTAGGCAGAACTTGTTTTTCTTTGGGTGTTTAGTGCTTTGACAAAAATTATTTAGAAATAATTTTTTTCCTATAGCTGTTTGTTGAATGTTTCAACGCTGTTGCACACGTATTATTTTAAAATTTATGCTGTCGTATCTTCTCTGAACAGGCAGTCTGGAGAAGTCATGACCAAAAAAAAAAAATATTGAGAGTTAAGAGAACACATGGTTGTTCAGTGAGCACTTCCTTATTTTGTAGTAATTTCAAGCTTGCAATTCCCACATAATTCTTTGGGAAAACCAAGCTCCCAGTGTACAGTATACAACGTATTAATGCTTTTTCTGAGATGGCCTTGCCTTCATGCCAGTGGGTGCTGGGGCTTCACTGGTTCTGAGTAAGTCTTTCTCTGAAGAAAAAAATGTTCAGTGAGGGCATGGGCCCAAGAACAGGAAAATAAAATGTGAACTAAGGGCAGGAAAAAAAAGCAAAGAGGGATAGGAAGCTATTGGCTTTATTTTGGTAAAGAATTTGTGAAAGTCGCCTGTAGTTGCTTGCTGTCCGTTTCAAGTGTTTGCATGGGTGCTTGACTCAGGTGTTGGCTCCCTGGCTGTCCCGCCTTTTCTCCTGTCCTTCAACTTGCACAGCTCATCTGCTGCCAAAACAGTTTGTCTTGGTAGTTTCAGCTTTCCTTTACATGTGACTGCCTTTTTCAAGCAAGGTTAACCCAAAAGGGCTCAAATCAGCAGTGACAATGCAACTTAAAGGGCTTTGTCTAATGTTGTGAGCTGGTGGCAAGGTCCCTGGCCCTATGTTTTGGGACACTTTTTGTCCAAAGAGGTACTGTGGCCTCTCAGGCATGTGTATCCCATCTAGCCAAGCCACTCCACGAGCTTTCACAGTACTCCCTCAATTACGTACTTCTAAACTCAATACCTTCAGAGGGCTTGCAAGTAAATAATTGACATGCATTAACCACTGTATTAATCTGTTTTGAAAATCCAGTGAAACTGCTGGAATGTTTCTGAAACCTTCTAGAGCTCATCAGAGTTTGGTGGCAGTATTGTTACCTGTTCAGTAAAGTTTTTGTTGCCGTTAGTGTCTGAATCTTTTCAAACTCACCTTAATCCACAATAGAGACCAGGATCCTGAATGGGCTTTTTATTAGTACCTGAAAAACTGTCGAATGTCCTAAGTATTTTTGAGCATAGAAAATGCAGTAACATCCATAGATGGCATTAGCTCTATTCTGTTGTGACACTAGGCAATATCTGGTGCCTTATTTAAGTACACTGGAAGAAAAAGATCATTACTCTTTTTGCTCCCATCTGCTCATTGTAAACTCCAAATGGAAGATCTTTTGGTGCACAGACTATATGTCTTCTGCCAGGCATCAGTCAGTGCGGGTTTAGTACAAATAAATGAACTCAAATAACACTAACACATTCTGTGATGATCCCAGATTTGCTTTGCCGATTTGTAGCAGAAAATCCTTTGTAAAACCTTGAAATATTTATGTTTTTTTCACATTAAAATGCCTTAAAATTATTGCTCTACCTGTAAGCAGAGTGGTTTGTTTATTGTTGACTTAACCACATACCTTCAGAATAAAAATAACAGTAGAATTGAAACAGTATGCCAAAATAATATCCTGAGGCATGCTGCCACTGCAAATCATAAATCTAAGAAGGACCTTTTCCTTTGGTTACAAGTGAGTTTTGTATGCTGCCACATTGTTAGGAAAAGCATTCTTAAAATATAAATATACATGATTCTATTATTGCCACAATTTGAATTTGGGAGCTGATTGTCAGTGCTTGCTTAATTTTCAGCTGCTGCATAAAACATATTTTTTTAACATTTCTTAAAGATGCGTTAAAAACTACTGAAGTTTTTTAAGCTGGGAAAACCTTTTGAAACAGTATCTTGTGTTTAATCCAATGTCCTTGGCTGGAAAGAGAGGAAAAGAGATCTCTCAAGTTGTCATTAAAATATGAGCTTGTCTGTTTCTATGATGAATGAACAGCAAGGATGAGAAGGAAGAGCCGAAAGCTGAAAGGAATCCCTGAGGTTAGTGAGATGCTGCAGATGCAGTATGAGGCTTGCCTGGGCTCGGGCTTTACCTCCTTGGCTCAAAAGAACATCCATCACGGTCACATTTATTTTCTAACAGTAGGATATGGAAGTGGAACAATTTTTCCCCCATGCTGGGTCAAGGCCACTGGTCAGCTGGGGACCTGCTTCTACAAGCAGCAACATGGGAGTGGACTGGGCCGAAAAGGTGCATGTGTGAAACTGTTGAGCTTCAGTGTCTGCCTCTGCACGTGCGAAGATCCTATGTCTTGCTAACATCTACATCTATGGTCTTGCTCAAATCCAGGATTACCTTAAAAATTATCGTAAGGTTGTGCATAGATGCCACTGCTGTTTCATTCTGCCTGCAAGGTAGAGGCATTCTGCATGAGCACATCAACTCAGCACCCATGTTCTCTGTACTTTCGCCGTGCGGTTTCCTGAGATTGGTTGCATGATGAAACAGAATGCGTAGGGCTGTGTCTTAAGACAGACCTGTTAATAAACTAACAGTTTCTTAAAGCCTGAATGGATACATTTGGTACCATTTAGAGTCATAGAATGGTTTGGATTGGAAAGGAACTTCAAAGGTCATCTAGTCCAACCCCCTGCTATGAGCAGGGACATCTCCAACTAGATCAGGTTGCTCAGAGCCCTGTCCAGCCTGGCCTGGAATGTTCCCAGCTATGGGACATCTACCACCTCTCTGGGCAACCTGTGCTGGTGTTTCACCATCCTCACTGTAAAAAATTTCTTCTGTATGTCTAGCCTGAATCTCCTTCATTGAGCTTTACTACTTGTCTTATTTGGAATGTACAACTTGCCTGCAGTGACACTAAAAAGCTCCCAGTTTTGCTAATACTGAATATTTCACGTGTCACTGTGGGGCTGTGAAATGTTTCCACAGTGTCTAAAACTTCTGTTTTTCTGGAAATGGAATTCTACTTATCTGAAGAAAGCCAGAAAAGGAAAACATGTAGTTAAAAAAAAAAAAAAAAAAAAAAAAAAAAAAAAAAAAAAAAAAAAAAAAACCAGCTGCTTAGGTAGCTGATGTGTTAAAAATAGGCTCAGCAAAGACAGATTAGTGTGTAAGGATACAGGAATGTATCAGTTAGGTAAGACAGAGGAAGGTAAAAGGAAAATACAGTGTCTCATATGTTTCCATGGTTTATTAGCTGGCTATTCTTGGTGCTTATTAGGGAGTTCCCCAAGAAGTGATTTCGTTTCAAGGTGAGATCATGTCACAGTGATCATTTCAGTAATAAGCCACTTGAGTACCCTTAAATGGTATGTGTGAAGAGAAGTGGGGGAAGGGAGATTTCTTCTTTAAGTGATTTCTTAAACAAAATACCAAAATAATAGGGAGAACTGATTGAATTTAGCCAACTGTAATGTCACCATAGCAACCATGCATGATGGCTCCACACTGGAAATATCTGGGTTTTTCCGGGGATTAAAATGCTGTTTCTTTTTCTTTGGAGGGAAAAAAATGTGGCAGCTCCACTAGGATCTTGCATTTGAAGGAAGAACTAGTTTTGTTTTGTTTTATTTCAAATATTGTGATGGGGAGAAAAGATGTGGATGCTTTGTGCACTGCATTGGCAGAGTTTCCTGTGTGGCCATATGTTATCTTCAGTAGGAGCGCAGGGAAAGCAGAACAATTGCACACTGCTTAACCAGAGGAAAAAAACAAGAAAAAGTCTTGACAGTTATTACTCTTGTATTTATTTCTTTCTTTTTAACGATTTGTACTTAGGGGTCACAGACCTAAACCAGTGATCACTTGTAATGGACTTTTTCTGCCAACTTACTGTCTTTCCTGTGGTTAGGTCAAAAAGCTACAGCTAAGCTATAAATAGAATAAAAATTTTGCTGATATTTAAAGTATGCCTACTGCTACAGTGAGCTGTGGAGGTACCAACAGTCTGAAAATGACCCAGTAGACTAATCAAGTGAGTGTGTCTTACCCAATTTGGAATCCTCAGTTGAGGAAACTGCCTCAAAGATTGGGTGATAATAAACTGTTGTCTTGGGATCAGTATGAGACAATTTCACACACTTGTTTATTGTCTATTTTTGTATGACAAATGCAGGACTCACTGGTGGTAGCAAACTGTGGTTTCTTATAGTATTTTAATAAGTTTGGTGTAGACTAGGAAAAATTATTTTAATACAGAACAATAACCATTCTTAACCAGCTGTGTTTGTCTTCCAGAGAGCAAAGCTTTAGTAATTACTTCTGGAAAGAAGAATAAGTCCTTTATAGCTAAGAGGTATATTTGTATTTATGTTGTATTGTAGTCGCAAAGGACAAAATTCTCCTTTTTTCTCCTCTAAGCAGGTTGTCAATAGGCTTGCTGAACAGCTTTTCCAAAGAAAAAAGTGAGAGAATAACTTCGTAGCGAAGGGAGGGAAAAGGCTGTTTCAGAAAACCAGAGTGGGGCTGGCAGGGGTGCCGTGGGCTCCCTGGGGATGCACAAACTTATCGCTGTTGCTGAGCAAGACAGAGCAGCGCTGTGGGCAGGGGGAAAGCACAGCTCTGCTGCTGCAATGCTGACAAGCTTTGCCTGACAGCAAGGTCATGCTGATGCTCTCCTTCTGCACCAAGTCCGGTGGTGCTGGAGGCACAGCGGGGAGCTCTGAGTTACAGCACAAAGTGTAGCCAGTGCCTGTGTGACCATGGGCATGGTGTTAGCCAGAGCAGCAGACAGCTGCTGATCCTCATTTGGAATTACAAGTGCTCTGTCCTTCTGGGAAACAGACCATGGTAGAGACAGCTAGGGGGTCCCAAGTCCAGGCATGTCTGAAAATGTTGTCTCTTTCCTTTAGCATCTTCATTAATAAAACATTAATACCAACAACAGGCTCTGTCAGTGGGTCATGGAGTAAAGGCATTCCCTGAAGCTTTGTATCTTCTTTCAAAATGCTGCTTCCATCCCTGAATGATGGATTAGCTGCTGAACAGCTCTGTCAGTGCTACCTAGCAGTGAACTGACGATACCACTTACGCACAATTAACTCAAGTGTTGCAGCAAGGCTGACCTGGCTAATTAACGTGAAATAGCATTCAAATTACCCCAAGTATATTAGCTGTCTCTTTATTGTTTTTAATTTACTGACAGGAAAATCACTGAAAACGCAGATCTTGGCCAGACAGTTTAAAGAGCACAGTTATTCTGGAGTTGGGGTAGGGCTGCCCTTGGCCAGCTGCAGCTCTTGCAGCCACGCTGAGTCGAAGCTGGCCTATTTTATCTCCCCTTCAGTAGCATTTTTGCATCCCTGAAGGTGTGACTTCAAGTGTTATTAATAGCCAAATTGTCTAACATCTTATAAAAGCTGTGTATTTCCTTGGATTCTATTCTTTTGCTACTGATTTTCTCCAGAGGAGACTATGGGATAGTGCTCGGGGGTGCAACTGCAGAAAAAGCAGTGGATGGGAGGGGAGGGAAATGTGATGGATCAGTATAGCCCCTACAACCACAGCACTTGTGACTTTACGCTTTTCACTGTTCCTGGAATAGCATAACAGGCTTTTTCTTTGTTGAGGTTTGAGTACTGTAATGACTACACTGTATGCCAGAGATGACGGCTCCAGTTGTTTTACGTCGCTGGAGATACGCACAGAGAGGAATACTGATTTCTCTTCTCCATTTGCCACATGTATGCACCTCTAACTACATAGTGCTGCTCACCAGGATATTTCTCCTGTGCAAAACATGGTACTCATAAGAGGATTTTTTGCTAATTGTTTAAACGATGTTAGTCACTGGTGATTGCACACTGGCACCTATGAAACAAGGTGAGAGACACTGAGCAAATCTTCATGTGCAGTTTCTCGCTCTCAACCATTTGTGTGGATTTTGCTGTGAGTTTCCAGCAATTTGAAAACAAAAACACAGAAGAAGTTATCATTTAATAAATGCATTTGACAAAATGTGTGAATCGATAGGAAATTCTAGGAAGATGAGTGACATTGCTAAATGAAAAGCGGTGGTTGTTTTGTGGTAGAAGATGGGGAGAGGGGTTGTTTTAGATTGTAGCTTTCCCATCATGTTCCTAGAGTCTTTTAGCTACTTTGTAAATTGCTGCACCAAAATGATCAATCCAATTAATTGCTAACTGCCTATAAATCCTAATGTTTAAAAGGATCAATAGTTTCCCATTTGCTGTCTGTTTTCACAGTGTACCAAGCACTATGAGACCAACCTGTAAAAGCCATCTAAAAAGAGCAAATGTCAGTGGGACAAAACCACGTCATACAAGCGATAGCTCTATGATACAGCATTGGCTACTTGCTGTGTGCCATTCCTGGAAAAAAACATAAACTATCAGTCTCTTTGGGCTTTCCAGCTGCTCCTCGGAGATCTCTTATTCATTGTTAGTGTACAGTAGTAGATTTCACCCACTGATGCTTTTCCTATGTGTCCATAAAAGCCACAAATATGTTTTTTTCTTTGCCTGGCTTCCTGCCTTGCTCTTCAGTGATGTCTTTTGCTCCAGATGTAAAAACATTAGCGTGGGAATGGGAGAGTTACTTTTTCTTTAAGTAGCTTCAACAATATCCTAGGTCAATATTGACAGGTTACAGAGTGCTACCATACGAACATTGACTTTTGTAGTACTTAACAGTAGTTCCAGTGAATCTTGTCTCGATTTTACAGGAGACTTGAGTCATGCTGCTAATACTTATTTTTTAAGTAGTCGAGCTGACACTTTTTTGCAGTAATTCTTTCTAGTAACCATTTAGGCAAATTAAAAAAAAAACACAACCAAACAACAAAAACAAACAACCCCTCCCAACACAACAACAACAAACACAAAAAACACACACACCAAAAACAACAGCAAAAAACCCCAAACAAAAACAGAAACAGAAACGAAAACTCTACCATAACATAGTTACCTTATGCATAAATGAAACTGGCCTAGAAGGCTTCGAAAGTATTTTTCATCAGTAAAATGATTTTTGTATGCCCACAAAATTGATTTGATGCCTTTTGGTACTCAAGGGACATATTTTAAGCTGGTGTTTATTTCTTCTTTGATGTTTGGGCTATGGCTTTTCTTCCTTTTGTTCTTTTTTAGGATTCATTACGCACAATGATAAAGAAGATGCCCAGAAGGAGAGCTTTTGTCTCTTTCTTCTAATTTTGGCTGGACTAATCAGTGCATGTATGAGGGTGATTTGTTTGTTTGCTGCCAGGCCTTGAACAATGAAATTGCCTTGAAAGAGTATTTTTTGAAATATGATGGCTTTTGCAATAGTGACAGAAAGGCCTGTCCTGAACAGTGAACAGTATTTAGTTTGTTAGCACAATTATACTGACCACAGCAATCTATAAACAGCACATTTGAGCTCCGAAGTTGGATTTTTCAAAGCTGGCTGCTGATCACTTCCTTTGAGATGTCCCCTTGAGGTGCCCGTGTGTCCCTGCCAGGTGGCTCCGGAGTGTGAGGAGTGTGCAGGAGCCTCCCAGGCTCAGGGGTTTCTGTTCTCCTCTGTTTGCCTTACAGCAATGGTTTTGATTGAAATGGTTTTGACTGCTATGTGATTTTTCTTTTCCCAGACTTTTTGGCTTCATGAACTTACACATTCCTTGTAGAAAATCAGAATGGGATGTCAGCTTGTGCAGTGGCAGTGTACAAATGTTGTTTTATTTGTACCTGTTGCAGCTGTCACTAAAGGCATGTTGCCATTAGGGAAGCAAGAACCACTTCTCCCTGTATGTTCTTTTGAATGCTCCCTGTTGAAGACTGGTCAGCAAGTTTGTTTTGTTTCGTTTTCCCAAGTGCTGCCATGCTATAACTGATACAAAGGTGCCTTGTATTGCAGTGCTTGCTACAGTGCTGAAAAACTTGCCTGTATAACACTCACAAATGGTCAGTTAGCAAATGCATGGTAAAACTTTCCTCCTCATTGCAAGAGCTGCCCATTCTCTGCCTGCTCTGTGTGTGCATTGGGGTGTAAAGCTTTACAAGGGCAGCCCCCCTGGCTCTCCTTGGAGTCCATGTGAAGGAGAGTTGGATTTGGGAAGCCAGGGATGGCACAGAGCCCCTGGCAGCCACTGTCACTCCTGTGGTGGGAAGCATCCATGCTAGTCTGCAAAACAGCTGCCTGGCAACAAGCAGAGCATCTCATCTTAACTCTTGTCTCAAGAGCCTCAAAATGGTACTCAGCATGCCTGCTACACTCTCCATTTCACATTAGGCTTGTTTTACTAGTCTGAAAGTGCACTGCAACTTATTTCAGCCAGGCTTTGCGATGGGTGGTGAGAAACCACCATCTGTGATGGTTCCTGTTTGGTTCAGGAGGGCCCAAGGTGTGATCTTCTCTATGTGTTCATCAGAGGGCTCTGCTCATTTGCCTCTGCTGTTTGCAGATGCTCTAAACAGCGGTGCTGTGAGACCAGGCAACTCTTCTCCCCAGCGTGAGCAATTCAGGTGGCTTTTTCTTGGCTGCAGCAAGCTAACTTGAATGGCGCAAAAGCCACCAACTTTACTCAAGCTTTGTGAAGCGGCAGCCACAACTAGAGACCGAAAAAAAAAAAAAAAAAAGCCAGTTTTTTTTCCTCTCCTCTCCCATGATTGGAACAATTAGGTAGAAACATGAATCATTAGAAAACCTTATTGCAGTGCAGCACAGCTGCATCATTGGAGAGGCACAGGTTCCCTGTGCAGGAGTAACCATCTGTGGAAACAGCCTCTGGAAAAGCTGCTCCTTCCCCAGCACCAGCCACCACCGCGAGACCTCATAGTGGCTGCACCAGGCTGAAAGTCACCCACCAGGCAGGTTAAAGGGAGGTATGCACCTTGCATGTCCCCTCTTAAGCAATACTGACAGTATCTCAAAAATAGTTTGGTGGGATCACATCTTCCATGTTCCCAGGGCTTAGGCAGTGAGATGAGAGCCACTTTTCAGCAGCAACTGGGGAGAAATGCAGTATTTCTGACCTCTTGAAGAGCGTTTTTGTGGGATGTTAAATTTCCAAGTCTTTTTCTCTGCATGTCATATTTCTCCACCCACTCTCCCTTGCTTAGAGGTGTTTAAAAATGCTTGTAATGGAAACACATATGAAAAATGTTTAATCACATCAACAGCCCTGTGTGGAGTGTTTTGTTTAGCAAGAAGTCTGTATAAGCTGCATGTCAGCAACCACTTGGAGACATTACATGAGCTGTTATCTCTAATCACCCAAAGATGTTTTATAACTCTAAGAACAACACTGACAGCCTTCCCTGGATGAACACAGCATAGTCTTCGCCACTTACACCACTCTTGGAGTAACAAAAGAAACATCACTGTGCCTGATGCTAATATCAGGTAGATGTTGGTTTTAAGAGCAATCAGCATGCAACTGTTTTCACAATTGTTTAAAAATCATATTCAGAGCTTCTAAAAAAACTGGAGCAGGAACCAGTGTGATCCAATTTAGAATGCATAGCGACATTGGTGTACTAATTATAATTTTGCCACAAGCAATCGTCACAGTCATAAAGCTGCCAGTCTGTTTGGTGGTGGGCAGCTTTCTATTTCACAGACATCTGGCAGAATCAGCAGAGGACGATTAGTTTGCCAGACTGCCGGCTGCGTGCAAGAACAAAAAATCTCCGTGATGAGGTAGGCTGGAGAAACCAGTGAATTCAGCAACAGAGATGGTGGGCTTAAGCACTGCAAAATGGAATATCATTTGGCATTTAATAAACAAGGCTGTGAATTTGTCATGTTGGTTCTTACAAAGCTTCTTGTTGCTCTCAAGCTATTTTGTACCCTTCAGGATACAAATAGTTCTGATATTTTTATACATAAAAATACCTGAGGTGCTTTTGTAGCAAGGGGGTAAGCTAGCTTTGCCATGAGTTTTGTGTATTGCAGAGCATATACTGTTGCACTATTTTTAGAACAAGACTGAGGGCCAATATATAATCTGCACTCTTCTGCATCCCAGAGACGGAGATATTCCTCTGATAAGTCATATCCTTACCTGAAGTCACTTGGGCATTTTCCAGTGACACAGACCGGCACTGAGAAGATGCCATTTTGAAACAGGCACAACGTGAGAGCATAATTCTTTCATTGCAGAGCTTTCCAGCCCAATTTCGGTATTTTATTTCAATAATGTGGCAGATTTTATTTCAGCTTTATATGATAGCATACAAAGTAGAAAAATATTTTGAACCTTTCACATAGTTTTAAAGGGTTTACTTTCACAAAGAAAGGAGATTATTTTTTTTTTACCCTCTCAGCAGAATTCTGTTTTGAAATCTCTACATTTGTCAACCGGATGTTACTACCAGGTGTAGTGTGGGCAATGTCCTCCCTTTCCCCTTCTCTGCTGCTGCCTGAACAGCCATGGGAGCCTCCCTGGCAAGCATTGCTGCTGTCATTTTGATATTTACCTCCACAGCAAACAGGTTCTGTCTCTTAGAGTGGGAGGCAGACCTGAAGCACACCATACCCCTTCTTTTCTCTAAATGCATTATGTAGTTTTCTATATAATAATAAACTCAGTGTTGCAAAATTTGTAACAGTTCACATGAAGAAGTTCCAATTTATTTTGGTAAACAAAAGTTATCTGGACCAAGGAGTGTTTTATCTTACTGTGTTTGTACACCTTAGAATGAGAGAATCATATAATAGTTTGGATTGGAAGGGACCTTTAAAGGTCTTCTAGTCTAATCCAGTCTGACCTTGAGTGTTTCCAAGGATGGGGCATCTACCACCTCTCTGGGCAACCTGGGCCAGTGTTTCACCACCTTCATTGTAAAAAATTTCTTCCTCATGTCTAGCCTGAACCTCCCCTCTTTTAGGTTGAAACCATGACCCTTTGTTCTGTTGCAACAGGCCCTGCTAAAAAGTCTGTCCCTACCTTTCTTATAGACCACTTTTAAGTACTGAAAGGCCATAGTAAGGTCTCCCCAGAGCCTCCTCTTCCCCAGGCTGAACAACCCCAACTCTCTCAGCCTGTCCTCACAGCAGAGCTGTTCCAGCCCTCTGATCATTTTTGTGGCCTCCTCTGTCCCCTCTCCAACAGGTCCGTGTCTTTCCTGTACTGAGGGCTCCAGAGCTCGATGCAATACTACAGGCGGGTCTCACCAAAGCAGAGACACTGTCTCAATGAAGGTTTTGATTTTTTAATTTTGTTGCTTGTTGTATGCACATCATTTACAGAAATAAATATTTTCATTGCAGTGGCTGAATGATGAGTGTTCTTTCTGTAACAAATAGGTCAAATGCTTACCTCAAACTAAAACGGGATTGAATGCGATTTACCTACCTAAACTCTTGTCCTGGAGAAAGAGGCAACTGAGTTCTTTCCTGGAGATATTTTGAGGTTACATTATCCATAGCCGATGCTTAGTTAAGGGCAGCATAAAGGATAATTAACTAAATGAGAAAATTATTATAGGGCAGGCTAGGCATTTTTTCTTCTTAGAGAAAAAATTAAGACAATAACACATGTTTGTAATATCTTTTTTCACTGTTAAACTTGGTTGCATTTTTAAACTAGCAGGCATAATAATTTTAAAATAAAAATGTAAAAAATAATAATAATTGTAAAAGGATTGCATAGCTGGAACTTTGTCAATGTCTGTTGCTTTCCCTGGGGGTCAGAGCCCCATGTTGCTGTGCTTGTAGGTCCTTCACTGAGCTCTGTTTCAAATCTAATGTAACTTAAATCAGTTTTAAGCAAAGTAGACTAAAACTTTAGCTACTCTCTAATTTGCAATAGTAAAGTAAATTGGAAATTGGGAATTTTCACCCACATGTCGTGGCACAAATAACGCAGAGAAAATATTTTGCAAATATGAGAGAAGACAGACAGGCTTTCACAGTAAGGTTACTGATGAGACAAGTGACAGTAGGAGAAGGACTTTAGAGTGTTTTGTTTGGCATGAAAACATGATTTTCTAAATTTCCAAGTATTTAAACGACATTTCTCTGCTTTCATCTGCTAGTATACACGATTTTAACACATTATAAAACTGTGGCTGTTGATAAAGCTAGCACACAGAAGAACTCTCCAAATTAATTCATATGTGAAAAATAACACATCTTCAGAAAATTTTGTTGAAACTTTTAAATGGTAGAAGTGGGTTATGATAGATAAATCTCAGCAATGTTTGCAGTGTGCTCAAAAATAAGTACTGTACCAAAATAGCAACTAGATTCAAATACCAGTTAAAAAGCAATTGTCACACACAGTTACTCTAAATAAAAATAATTGTATTTCTTCTTCAATACTTATAGAAATGAAAATAACTCAACCTCTGATATTTTAATGACTCTGTGATTTAATATTCTATAGGTAATCCATATAATATATGTTAAGTCCGTGAGCCTTGCAATGAATGTTGTGTATGTCAGAAGAAACACTGGGGCACTTTTCCATCTCTCCTTCCCTTCCTGTGCCCCATCTTTTGTGTTCATTCCTAGATAAAAAGCAAAGAATTAACGAGGCTTTCTGTGTTGGCATTGTGAATTGCAGCACAGCTACAAAAAAACTCTTGTCCTTTAAATGACTGCTGTGAGTAGGGGACGGAAGCAGGGCTTGCTTTGAGCTAGGAGCGGGTGGCGAGAGCAGAAAATAATCACAGAGGGCACAGATCCTCTGCTGAAGGCAGCACTTGTCCTGCCCATATGCCCTCTAACAGTCAACAAATTATTTGGTGTGGAAAACGCCGGCGACTCTTTCTGCGTTGTTTTCTCTATGTAAGAGAGAAGATGTAAAGAATAACGTGATGTGGGGGAAGGGAGGAAAGATCTTTGCAAAGTGCTTTCCAGCATGCTGTTTTTCGGGGAAAAGGAAAATGTTTTCGGAACACACTACTGTAACTAAATAGGTACATTCTGAAAGACCAGAGTGTCTCTGTAAGATACTATTATTTTTCCTCCAGCCTTGCTCATCTCTGGTGTATGTTGGATCCTAATAAGTCATCCTCTGTGGTGCAGGAATATAATTGCAAGATCTTTCCACCACTTGTGAAAAGACTGACCCAAATCTTGTGACCAAGCAGCACACTGAAAAAGGAAGAAGGGTTTGTAGGGACAGGCAATACCTTTTGCTTAGATTCACTGGTAAAGCTAGATCAGGGGAAATACGAGAGCTTTTGTCTCAGAGTAACTTTATGAGGTTTTCAAGGAATGGTGGCTGCAAGCTTGCCTTGTCTTTTCCAGCTAGCATTACCTGCTTTTCCCTGCAAACCTTGATTCCCTTTTATCCTTAGGCCAGAGGTGTCAAACTCATTTTCACCAGGGTCCACATCAGCCTCACAGTTGTCTTCAAAGAGCCGAATGTAATTTTAGGACTATATAAATGTAACTACTGCTACATTTATTTGTATAGTCCTAAAATTGTAATCGGCCCTCTGAATGCAATGGCGAGGCTGATGTGGCTCTCAGTGAAAATGAGTTTGACACCCCTGTCTTAGGCCATCACACTGCAAATTTACTGCTACACATTAAAAAGCTCAAATCAATGTAGAGAAAAAAAGTATTAAAGTTACCTTCACTTTAGAATTTCAGTTAATCCTATATCATCATCTGTTCCTTTTTCATGTCTCTTGCCTTTTGTGGAGCAAGTTTGAAAAGGATCATGGTTGTTGCAGAGATTAAACTCAGCTAGGTAGAATGTCAGCAGTGCATTAGGTCCTTAGCATGCTTCTGGGACAATTCTCTTATCATGTTACCTGATGTTTTTATGAGCCATTCTGAGATGGCTTTTAATCACACGTGTGAACAGATATATTATTGCATGCTTGTCTTAGGTAAGTTAATAATGTTAATCATGAAAATGCTGTGTTAAATCATCTTCAAAATGTTATCTCAAACTAGAATTTCCTCCACAGGTTCTCTGCCAGGAATGGTGAGAGAGATTTCAGTTAGAATGGGGCATCCAAACTTTACATTACTTCAGATATTGTCTTTGGAGAAAAAGATAATGCATTTGCCCTTCAGGAGCAAGGAGAAAGAGAATTCACTGAGATTTCTTTTTGTTTTGTAAATACTATTGAAGGAGGCAAATGATGGTTCCTTCCAGATGTGGACTCCTCAGTCTTGGGATTTGTTTTAGTAAGGTTGGAAACATTAGTGTGGCTTGATTTGTACACATAGACAGCAAAGCACTAAAATTTGAGCTTGCTGTTATCAGCATTGTTTATTATTATTGATATTAATTGACATCGGATCACAGGAATTTCAGAATAGCACTGCCAAGGTGAAAGACTAAGGAATTGAAGCAGACTGTTGCAGGGAAAATATGTTTGGGACCACCCAGGCACTTCCCGAGAGGTTTGATTGTAACCACTCAGAAAAAGTAACTAGACACCATCAGAAGAAAATTGAGGACACTGTCTTGCACAAAACCTGTTAATAAGAGTGTTGAAGGCAAGATATAAAAATATATAACACTTTCTTATTTGAAGTGGATTTCTGTAACTGGATTTCTATAACTGGATTTCTACAACCATTGTAAAGAAAAGTGCCACTGGGCAATCTTTACTTTGAGTTAATGACTTCCTGGGGAAATTAGGAGCTTATCTGTTAAATGTAAAGCCATGAGTTGCTGGGACAAAGAGTTTAACTGAATTCAGTCAAGAAGGGAAAGAATACAATTTGGCCCTTTCTAGACAGCTTTCATGACACTTTATGTAACTTAGTTAACTGGTTATCTAGAAATTTTGAGTAAGTTTCACAAAAAGGGCAGGGAAATAATGGAAGCTATGGGATGTTTATACCCTTTCTCCTAATGGCAAAACTTTTATGTATACACCAAAAATTTTAAATTAAATGCCACCGGGGGGGGCGGGCAATGCACCACATACACCTCTTGTCCTGTGTTACTGTTGTGCTGGGACACAATGGAGCACTTTTGGGAGGTGCATGGTGTTTCACTTCGATCCTCCTACACATTTCTGCAGTGTTCATGAAGTTTATTGCCCTACTGACTGCAGAGATTGAGCCATTTGTGTGAGCTGAAAGTTTTACAGAGACCTTGTTTTTGTGAGACTATTTCCTGGTTTTCAGTGGTTTGAGAACAGCTGAACGAGGACATGAGGGAAGTAACCTTAATTCCAGGTTAATGAATTTTTGGAGAAGTGTTTAGCCTTTGATTTCGATGCTACGAGGTACCAGGACAAAGAGTCTAGCTGGCTTCAGTGAAGAAACATTGTGTAAAATACGGGCTTTTGTAGAGAGCTACAGTAAGGTCTTCAGAAGCGTTCTCGATCCAAGGACAGATATCAGGAAAATACTTAGCTTTGTCTTTCTACAGACTTTTGTTTTTTAAGGCATATGCACTGTAAAAATATTTTATATATATATTCATACTTCATAAGAATTATTTAACTGCATAAGCAGTCCTTCCTTGGTGGCATGGTATTACGGTGTTCTGTTCCAGTAATTATGTGTCACAGATGAAAATGAACATGGAAAATTATTTGTCTAATAGATTAATCTCTTTTCCAAAATTGAGAAGAAACTCCTATCCTAGAAAGGGTCTATTTTCAGTAAAATATTCCCAAAACTACTGGAACTGATTAAACTAACCTGTGAGTAATGGACCTTGCCCTGTCGTGGACATGATAATTCATACTAGTGATACTGCAAATAATTTCTTGACAGTTCATTTTTCTTGAGAATGTGACTTAAAATAATTTTTCAATCTTTTGTTGTTGCTCATAATCAGACATTTTTCAATCTACTTTGTCATCAAAAGCTTGGAATATCCAGGAGTTTTGGGGAGTTGGTCTTCTAGGGTTTGTAACTCAGCTATTTTTCTTCACTGTTTTTTTTTTTCATAACTCTTCCACTTGATGACCTTTTAAACTGAACCCCTGGAAAATTCCTTAGAAATAGACTATTTTATAGGTTAATTATTTTCTTTAGGTTTCGTTGTTTTGTTGTTTTTCGTTGTTTTTGTTTTTTTTTTTTTAATTCTCTTCATGTAAAGGAAGTTTGTATTCAAGAGAAAATCAATGCCAATAAAGTTTTAGAGCTGAAATGTAGGTATACACAAGGTGTGGAAAAACTTCTCGTGTTCTATACTGCCAAAACAACATTTTAATTCAATTTCTTTCTTAAACACGACGGTTGGAGTTTCAGTGCAAGTTGTGTGCGTGTCTCCCCATGGTTCCTAGCTGTGCAACGGATGTTTCCTTCTCCTGCAAGCACTGCCCTTCTCAAAAGTCTGTTTCCTGGAGACTCTTGAGGTAATATCTCCTCTACTGGATAATCCCATCTCTTCTCTGGAAAAGGTGCAAACCTTGGAAGACATTGTGTAGGTCTTTGGCATCCTTGTGAATTCAGCTCTTCTCAGTTGGCCTCCAAATGTAGGGAGCAAATGATTTGCAGTGCCACCTAATGGAGCTGTGCCAGCTTCTGATTGTGTGCCAGTTATTAACGAAAGTGAGCTTTTTTTTTCCTCCTGTCTGTAAATGAAGTAAACACTTTCATTTTTGCTTATTTTAAAGTTATTCGATCAAATTTGAAAAAAACATTTTAATACAACATAGTGCTTGCTGCTTACTCTCATGCTATTTGGAACTGCTAACTTGTTCATTAGACAGGAATTTTAGATGTCTAAAATATTTAGTTTGGGTGATAACCATGGGCTTAGGATCCCTATTTGAGTTCTTATGGTAGGAGCTTTACTTGTTTTTATTCCAATTGCTGTTGTAAACAAAAATTGCTAACTCTAGAACAGATTTCAGAGAAATTTCAAAAGGCTGTAAATACCTCCAAGGAAATCTGCCATCATCATCCTGAAAGGATGCTACAGCATTAAGAACTGTAAAAACACCCAACAAAAGAAAGATATTACTTGGGATGTATCTAGGGGGGTGTGGTGTTTGGTTTGGTTTTTGTGGATTTAGTGGATTTTTTTGGTTTTGTTTTGGTTTTCTTTGGTTTTGTTTTGGGTTTGTTTGTTTTGGGTTTTTTTGGGGGGAGTGGGGGCTTGTTTGTTTGTTTTACATGTGCTCCTCAGCATGTTACACAGTTATCATGAACAGAGACTTCTCAGGTATTGCAGCAGAAGCAATGACTAGTGGTAGCAACAAAACCACGCAGCTGAGGAGGTGCTGCCCAAAGTGTGGTCTATAAACTTGCATCCCTTATGGTGTCCAGTCCTATGGCACAGGGGATTACCAAGCCTTGCTAAGTTTAAAGCACGGTAATCCTCTTTCGTGCAGTAACACGTGTAGATTCTTTATAACAGCTTAGATGGTAATTAGCAGGGGATTTTGGATTCATTGACTGCATACAAATATAGTACAGGGGAGGGGAAGACCGAGGCAGCAGTTCTCAAATGAGGGGTCACTAATGCAATAAAGGGTTGTAGCATTTATGGGGGTGGGGATGAGGCAGCAGAATTTCAAGGAGGCGTGAGCTGTACTGGCATTTGGGATTGCAAACATAGGGATGGAGTCTAAATCAGAAACACATAAAGACTGTCTTGGCTGGGAGAAGTTTCTGTTCAGCTCTGTTTTTTCTCCAACATTTTGTAACCATAGATGTAAATCCTCCGGTGCTGATTCTCCAGCTGGCTGTGTCAGCAGTTACTGTTCTGCTTTTGAAGTATTAGAACAGTAGCTGTTGGATCAGCCTTATTATGTTAGTGTATTTTGATATGCCTTATGAGAACGAGCCTGGGACAAAGTGAGAAAGAACAAAGTGAGTTGAGCTTATCTCTTCCTGACGTTCTTTAAGCTGCACAGACATTACCTCTGCAGTTAACTGAAAGTTTTTACAAATTTCAGTATTCAACAGATAGATGTAGTCACCAAATGAATCTTACTGCAAATGCATTGACTCTTTCTCCTTACAAGTTTTCTTAGGCAACTGTTTTTTATTTTCTCATTGTTCTTTGTTGTTTTGTTTTGCTCTTAATTATTTTATTTTTTAAAAAATTATTAAATGTATGAAAAATTCTCTATTCCTTCTCTGCCCTTCCCACAAGATACTAACCAAGTAAAAAAAAATAGTTATGTTCAATATATTGAACATTTTACAATTAAAAAATCATCTTGTTTTTCATCAACACTTTTATTTTTCAATAAATGTTGCACACTTCATTTTGTTCAATCCTCGCATTAGTTTCTCCCTCCCCCTCTCTTTCAAAGCACTGAACAAACAATCCTTCTGCTTGAGGCTGCTTCTTGATGAACTCTGAAGTCTTGTGTTTTTTATGTTTTTATGAAAATATCTTCCCCTGTGCTGTTAGTGGCTTCCATTTCTTTCACTGGTGGCCCTGAAAAAGTGCACCAAGAAATATTTCAATAAATTTAAGACTGAAAGTGAAAGATGGATTATTAAGTCTAGGCACATACTCGCTTTCTGGTTCAGCTGCCAAGATTAAGATGTTGTACACGTTGTCAGAAAAGAACACATGGAAACTGGGCCCGAACTTTCCTTTTACATCAAAATGACTAGTAGTGTGCTGTCAGCAGAGGCTGGTGGCAGCGGGTTAGGGATCAGGCACTCCTTTAAATGGGAAGTGCTGGATTTCAACCCATCCTTTCCCACAGGAGATTTGACCATCAGCACTGTGAGGGCTGAGTTTTGGGTTGGGGCTCTGTGCGTGGGTAGCAGTGGCAAAGCCACAAGTTCCTATTGTGGGTGCTGAGCTCGGCCTGACTGAGCCCCAGGGGTGCAAGCTGACCTGGTCAGGTAGATGTGAAGGTCTCTCCAGCTCCTGGCTCTTGGCTGCACAAGGCCCATGGGCAGCTGTTTCTCCTCTCTTCCTAAAGTAGGTGTAACCACTATGCAAGCCACCCACAGTCATGCAGCAAAGCACATCTCAGGTTGGGCTTTTTTCCTGTAAAAGCTATCTTGTACAACAAATGGGCAATATAAAATACTTTATTTTGCAGGGAAAGATATAAAATCTCCAGCTCTATGGTCGAAAGACACACCCAAGAATGGGTCTTTCTCCAGTTTTGTCAACCTTGATCTACTTCAGTTTGTTTATTTAGTTTTCATTCTGCCCAAAATTGTTCTGCGTTTTTAAGACCCAATTTCACTGATAGTTTCAAAACATCTGAAGTGGCATTTTTAGATCATGAACTAGTTGCAGAATGTTTTGACCTACTTCTGTAGATGAACCCAAAAATTTGAAAGGAAAATAAATGTTGTCTTCAATGAATCTTAATACTATCTATTTTGGAAGACATAATTTCTGTTTACAGTCTATCTGAGAACTTTGTCAAATCTGTATTGAATATTAATATACGAGAAAAGTGCAGAAAGAAACTTTATTTTGTCAGACTTTTCGGCAGAAAAATACTTGAGTGCAAGGTGTAACTATTATGTGGATATCTCCTGCACGCTCTTATGTTACCACTTCAGATTTGTATCTGTGCCACCATTCACCACGTACATAGTGCTTGTAATTTCATTGGGATTTATTTCTAGGGACCAGAAGGCACACTAGTCTGTTGCTCTGAGAAGACATTCTACTATTATCTCATCCCTGACGAAATTCATAACACCCTTAGTATTTCTTCTTGATCAAGAATCTTGATAGGTCACGGAAAAACATTCACTTCTATCATGACTGTCATGATTCTCCTGGGATCACTTTTTCATCTGCTTTAATCACGGTTAGGCATTCTATTTTTCTCACTGTCTTGTTTTCACTTGCTTTTTTTTAAAGAATGTATCCAAGTCTGTAAGCAAATAGAGGGGAACAGGGCAAACTGCGGGGTAGTAATTTATTTTGTAGCTGTGCTATTCTATTGTTCTCAGTTCCGTGTTAACTCTGGTTC
Organism: Pampusana beccarii; assembly: GCA_013399365.1. Taxonomy (NCBI): domain Eukaryota; kingdom Metazoa; phylum Chordata; class Aves; order Columbiformes; family Columbidae; genus Pampusana; species Pampusana beccarii. The sequence goes on from VWYH01003431.1 coordinate 203,346, forward strand.
ATATAGTCTTTTTTCTTGCTCCATATGACTCACAGGCTAAACAGAGCAGATGACAGACAATGACCTCATTTCTGCACATACTACTTCTCAAAAAGAGGCAGCAATCAACATGTGCCTTACAAAAGGGAAAAGGTTTTTTTTTTTCCTTTTAATGCGTTATAGACATGAATAATTTTGAAAAGATAGAAGGGCAGAGGGGAAGAGTCTAAGCTTTGAACACCATCAGTGCGTTCTGCTGTGCTGAGCTGGTGTAAAAAGTACTGTCAAACTTTTGGGTCCAGCTGCCTTGAAATCTCCTTTCATGCTATGCTTTTAGTTCTTTTCTATGTGTGAGGTATCGAGCAGACTATTTTATTAGTGAAATAATTTTAAATTTAAACACATTAACTTACTTTATTAGAGAGGTTCTACTTATCTGTGTGTTCGAATTTAATCAGGTATTGGTTGCAGTGTTCAGGTCTCTGCTACAGTTTCTATTGCTTTAGAAAAATACCCATTAATGATTGCCAATTTCTATGAGCAAGTATCAGAGTCCTCAAAAAAAACCACCAGTGTTTGCAATGAATAGCTGTGCTTGTTTTTTCCTGTCATCTTTATTGTGATGACTAGTCCAAGAGAAAAAACAGCTGAATGTAACCTCTAGAATAAAAACTTCCATACTGTTGGAAATTTCTAACAACTTCCATTTTCTGTAAATGCTATCCAGTCACAGAATCATAGAATGATTTGTCTTGGAAAGGACCTTAGAGATCATCTAGTTCTAGCTGCCCTGATATAGGCAGGGACATCTTCAACTAGACCACATTCTCAAAGCCCTATCCAACCTGGCTTTGAACACTCCCAGGGATGGAGCATCCACAACTTCTCTGGGCAACCTGTTCCAGTGTCTCACCACCTTCAGGGTGAGGAATTTTTTCTTTACATCTATTCTAAATCTACATTTTTTCAGTTTAAAGCCGTTATTCCTTGTCTTTTCACTACAGACCCTTCTAAAAAGTGCTTGTCCACCTTTCTTGTAGGCTCCCTTCAGACACTGGAAGGCTGCTATAACGTCTCCATGGAGCCTTCTCTCCTCCAGGCTGAACAACCCCACCTCTCTCAGCCTGTTTTCATAGGAGAGATGCTCCAGCTCACTGGTCCTTTTGGTAGCCTCCTCTGGCCTCTCTTCAAGAGATCCATGTTATGTTGGGGTCCCTAGAGCTGGTTGCAGTACTCCAAGTAGAGTCTCATGAGACTGGAGTAGAGGGGCAGAATCACCTCCCTTGACCTGCTGGTCACACTCCTTTTGATGGAGCTCAGGATACAGCTGACTTTCTGGACTGCAAGCACACACTTCTGTGTCACGTTGAGCTTCTCATCAACTAATACCCTCAAGTTCTTCTGGTCATGGCTGCTTTCAATTTATTCTCCACTCAGCCTGTATTTGTGCTTGGAATTGCCCCAACTCATGTGCAGGACCTTGAGTTTGGCCTTGTTGAACTTCATGAAGTTCGTATAGGCCCCCTGTCAAGGTCCCTCTGGATGACATCTCTTCCCTCTAGCACAGGGGTGTCAAACTCATTTTCACCAGGGGCCACATCAGCCTTGCGGTTGCCTTCAAAGGGCAAAATATAATTTTAGGACTGTGTAAATGTAGGAGTTTTAAAAATGGTGAAAATGAGCTTGACACCCCTTCTTTAGCATGTCGACCATACCACACAGCTTGGTGTTGTCGGTAAACTTGCTGAGGGTACACTCAATCTTACTGTCCATGCCATTGACAACAATGTTACACCCAAGATCAACCACTGAGGAAAGTCACTTGTCACCGGTCTCCACTTGGTCACCAAGATGTTGACTGGAACTCTTTAAGTGTGAGCATCCAGCCAATTCCTTTTCCACCAAGTGGTCCACCTGTCAAATCTGTATCTCTCCAATTTAGAGGCAAGGATGCTGTGCAGGACAGCATCACACTCCTGTTTCCTTTGTTGTATAATGCTGAAGCTACAACCACCTTATTTTTCTGCTTTTTTCTGCTATTTTCTGGGAGGAAGGGCAGCTATATTAAAGTCTGGAAAAGGAAATAAGAAGAGGGTCGTAAACTCCACCTCCAATACAAGTCAAACCTCAGCAGGGATTAGGAAAGACATGTGCTGAGGATGACTGGCAAGTTCAGAGAGCCTCTGGCCACACAGCCCCAGGCAGCCACAGCAAGGCTTGGCATCGCCCTCCTCTGATCTGGGGCACTGGCTCTTAGACTGTGTGCGGTGTTTGAAGGGCAGGACAGAGGAAAAAGCCACAAATCAGCAGTCCTCTCAGATATTCAGGGTCATTTACAAGAAAATCAAGCAAGAAATTGGATTTAATTCTCGGCCTCAGCACTAGTTAGAAGTGGAGCTCAGGTTGTCAGTGCATAAGCACATCTCTGTTTGTCTTGGTTAGGATTAAGTCTTACTATCCACCCATGGGTTCTTCCTACAGAGAACAATACAAAGATATCAGATGGAAGAAATATCTTCAGCGGTAAGAGGAAAAACAAAAGGAATGCTTATTTCTCACTGAAATTAGCAAGTCCGTTTTTTTCTAAAACTAACTGAGCAGAACTAGAAAATCTACCCCCTCAGATCAAATTTTGGCAGACATCATCTCTAATACTAAATCTTCAAATATTGTCAGAAGTTACCCTTAGAAGAGGCATTGTAAACTCACAGGTCATAACATCTTCATTTGTTACTGAATCAGGCAATTATTTCACCAGAAATCCAGAACTTCTCACACTCCTGTCAGTGTCTCATAATAATTTTTCCTTGTGTTAATTATTCTTTACAAATTTACTAGCACTGATATCATCCTTTCCAGATTTTTTTATTTAAAAAAATCAATATTATTTGAAAAAAAATTGTGTAAGTATTTGTAATTATAATGCAGGAAATCACTGGTTTTACCATGCTACTTGCTCTTTAAGCAAATTAAATAATAATATTAGCTAATATTTGTATCCTTAAATAATTGTATGGAGAAAAAATAACTTTACATAAATTAAAATACAGAACTCCTTTGTGTTACAGCTTATTCATATTGGTGACACTTTAGATGTATGACGTCGTACCTCTCCCAAAAATCAGAAGACTAGTTCAATATATATTAACATTTTAAATATTTTTTTTAAGTGCAGGCATTTATTTACTTCATTTCTTAAGTTCCAGGATATCTTCACTCTAAACCTTAAAGGTTTCCTCTGAATATAGTAATATTCCTCTCATCGGGTTGGAAATTTGAAGAAAATACGGAAGTATTGTTTAAGGACATTCCCTACAGCCAGTTTAACCCTGCAGTAAGATTGGAGCACTGTCTGCTTAATGATGCAAATACTGCTAGAGCAAAGGTAAATATCAAATCCAAGGTGCTGCTGAAGTTATATTGCTGTCTTACAGTTTTATATTTCATTCTGATTTCAAGGCTGATCATTGCTCTGTATATATGTATATAGCGGTAGTAAGGTACCCTAGAGTGCAGGGAGTTTTTTCATCCATCCTCCTGATCAAAGAGAAGGGGTTTGAAATGGCCAGTTGAAGCTGTCAAATCAACAAATGGTTACAGGACTGGCACCACAGCCGGGAGTTTGGCTACGTAGACCGTGGGACTTGCTCTGAGAAACCTGGTCTGCTGGGGGCTAATGAGGTCCATCTGTCAGAGAAAGGGAAGAGCGTCTTCAGTCATAGGATTGCCAGGCTGATGAACAGTTCTCTAAACTATAGCTGCTGGGGGAGGTAAACCTTAATCCATCCCTCTCCTACTAGTTTGATGGCAGTGGCAGCAGTAGATGTCCAGAGCTTGGAGAGTGATCATAGGTCATCAGGAAAGCACCTGAAGAGCAGCACAAAAGAATTCCAGCCCCTCCAGCCATTAAGTCATCTTCATTGGGGGCCCAACTTAAACACCTCTATGCAAACACGTGTAACACTGGCAATAAACAAGAGGAGTTAGAGAATATGCACGTCTGCAGGGCCATAATCTTATCGGCATTATGGAGACCTGGTGGGATGGCTTCTATGACTGGAGTGCTGGAATGGAAGGATGCAGGCACTTTAGGAAGGACAGAAGGGGAGAACAGGATGAGATGTCACCCTGTATGTCAATGACCAGGTGGAATGCATGAAGCTCCAGCTGGGGATGGATGAGGAGACAACCAAGATCTGATGGGTCAGGATTAAAGGGAGGGTAGGGACAGGTGACATTATAGTGTGGAGCTGCTACAGGCCACCTGACCAGGAAGACTGAGCATTCAGAAACAGCTGTTGTACAAGCACTGACCAGATATCGTGCTTCACGAACACTTGGCCTAGCATGAATGCAGTGTTAAAGAGGGGATTTATTCATCAGTGAGAGTTCATCAAAACATCTGCAGTCCTTCAACATGAAGCCCAGGAGTAAGTTAGTTGAACGTGGAAGATTCTGAGACTGGTCACTGGGAAACAGGAAATCACATGCCCGACTCTTCATGCTGTGGTAGCATCAGATCTGACGAGTGTGTGTATTACCGAAATGTGTTAAACTATCACCTGGACTGCTTTGCTCACTCGTCTAGTCAGCTCCAGTTCCCACAGAGATGTGATCTCGTCTCTAACGCTTTTCCACTGGTTTTCTCTACCACAGTGTGGCTCCTGATGGCTCTATATGCTAAAAGGTTATTATGGGAAGAGATGGCTTTCAAACAAATTTGTTGCTTGCTGATGAACTAGCTCTGAGACGGGGTGTCTCCCCTCACTCACTGCCTCTCTACAAGAAAATAAAATACTCGTAGGGGAACTGGGTGTCTGCTCACTAATGGAAGACTGAGTGCAGCTTCTGGCTGCTTTCTCCTAGTCTGTCTGATTACAGGGACTCACCTATGGGCACACAAAGGTAAAGGTGGCCATTATGTGTGAGAACTGCTTATTTGTATGCATGCATCCGTTCAAATATTTGTATTTATTCAGCATTTGTACTTAATTAGTATTTGTATTTGTATTTGTACTAAGCAAGTATATCTACATGCTCAAAAATGGTACAATAACAGAAGGCCAAATCCTCACTTTGGAAAGCTCTGGGGGTCAGAGCATGACAAGGCAGCCTGTTCCCTCCCTGATCTGCACTCACTCCCTTGGGCCAGCCTTATGGGACTTGTTTTCCTGGTTTTGTAAAGCCACTTGAAGATCTACTGCTTGGAGTTGTATAAACACATGCACATCAATATTGGTAACGATCAGATACTCCACAAGGTTGAGCATTGAAAATAATCATAGAAAACAAAAGAGAGAGTCCTGTGACAAATAAAAATTACACTACAGAAAAAATCAATGTTATGATCCCCAAGGATTAAAGTATGAGAATTGTCTGAAATACTAGCTGTAATGAAGGGAATAATGTTTTTCTGATTACTGAAATGTTTTTACAACTTCCAGCTACAAGGCAGGGATTCACAGTGCTTTTGACTAGGAAAAAATAGCCTTTTGCATTACAATGTCCCTTCTTTGGGCATAAGGGATTAATAAGCTTTTTGTGAGTAATAAGTCTCTTTCATCCAGTAACATGTGGATTCGTAACACCTTACATTATAATTAGAGAGTCATTTAGATTCATTGACTGTATACAATTATGGTTTTCCCTTCTCTGATTTCTCTGACCTATGCTTTAGATTGTACCTTACAATGCACCTCCTACATTAAGCATCTTTATAATTCCCACTGACTACTGATGTATTTTCCACAGTATTTAAGAGATTTCTCAAGGGAACACTGCAAATCCTGTAAGTAAAAAATACCACAGTGCAATAAATAGCTATTTTTAATGGCATCCATTATTTCCTCAACATGTAATTTCTCAGGTGGCCTGAGTCCAGCAGAGACTCTGATTAGCCCTGGGTCCTTTATAAATCTGCCTCCACTGGTTACGTATCATTCCTTCCTTCACAAGCATTTGAGATTGTTCCTCACTTAGCACAGCAGCTCCACACAAAAGCTCCTTCCATTTGTTTATCTCTTGAAGTCCTGGGAGAGTTTCCTGATTGATGGTAGCGTGCTCAGACAGTGGACATTAGTGGGCTGAATTATTGCTACTAGTACTTTAGCTTTCAGAAAAGTTTAGGTTAACACTTGTCTTTGGCTGTGATAATATTTCTTTTTATTGTAATTGGTTCTTCTAACTCTATGTTATTTCTATCAAATCTGAGATTAATGATACAATCTTCTTTTGTGTTCTGCTATTGCCTGGGCACAGCAAGTAGGAACTACGACAAATATTGCTCTAGAAAACTTCTAAGCAGTAGCTAACTCTTGTTAGCCTAGTTAGAAGGAGAAAATACACTGATTGCATGGGGAAATCTTATGAGTCATTTATGAGAAGATAGTTTTGAAAGTGCTCAAAAAGTTGGAGATCATTGAGGTAATTAAGATATCCAACTCCATTTTTTTATCAGCCAAAGCATTATAAAGTTACATGTCATAAATGTATTGCTGGATATAGAATAACTGGAGAGCTCTAGTCACAGCAAGAGAGAAAGCAGAACTGATAATGTTAACACATCACTCAGCGCTGTTCTATGACTCATTTTCCACCCCATGATACTTAATCACAAAGAAATGCCATAAAGATACACTGAAAAAAGTGAGATGATAGCTGACTTCCAGCAATTTTTCAGGTAGCTTTTACTGGAAGCAAAACCTAAATATTGCAGCAAAAAAAAATTAAAAAAAAAATCCAAGTTTCTTTAGAGAAACTGCTAAAACCATACATAAAATCAAATAATGCTTTTAGACTTCAAAGTCTGTGTCTCCTGTGAAATACTTTTGCACATCTGAACAAAATTCTTGAGTGTCAAGTACAAACTCTGTCTTGTTTCTGGGTTCCTTCTCAAAACGTCACTCTGTGTGTTCACAGTAGATCATCAGAATATGGGGGTCTACAGTGGAGTGAAGGGTCAAGCGAAGTGATGTGAATGTTTAATCTTCCTATGATCATTAGTCAATATGTAGCCAAAATTACTTATAAAAGGCAGAAGCCTATCACTGAACACTAATGTAATTAGACTGTGAGACCAAAAGAGACCACAAAAGGAAAATGCCAATGAGGTGGGAATCTTAAGAGGAGAAGACCCACTTTTCTACTCCTTAGAGAAAAAAGAAATTCTGATTACAAAGAAACTTTTTCTACACACAAGATATAAAGTTCCTGCAATTTGGTAGAAAGGAAGAGAATTTGTGTATTTATCATCACTTTCATAACTGCTGCAAGAAATGATCATGGAACTGGCACAGAAACCTAACTTATTTCATTTTAAAAGCAATTGCTGATGGATTGGATAGCAAGTGTATCAATAGTGCTTTTAAAGTTATTTGGAAGAGCGGAGGAGAAGAGGGAATCTCCTTTCTGCTTCCCTGAGAAATGATAGCAAAGTAAAGCTGTTGGGGGAACAATTTGAGCTTTTAAAGGAACTGAATTAGTATTTCAATGGTATTTCTACACTTCAAAGACTTTTGATCTTACTGACTGTCACTGCACTTCCAGGATTCTCTTTTTTCATGTATTTAATCTTTTAGGTAAGGTGGGTAACTCGTCAAATAAAAAGGGTCAGTTTAAATTAATATCCTGACAGGTGCACTTGTATTAAATACAATACTTGGTAGATAACATAGGTGCTAGAGGATAAACTGGAAATGGATGGTAAAGAATCAAGGTAGAAGTCTTACAAATGTTTAAGCTTGTGCTTGTTTTCACACACGAGCAATGTAACTACTGATAGTAGAAACATTTTCAGTGACTAAGGCAGTTATGTGTTTGCAAAACTGTACTTTCTATGGCCTCAGCAAGGTAGAGGGAAAAAAAAAATCCCTTCAGAGAACTTGAAAAGTAAGTATGTCATGAGATGAAATCGGAAAAAGGACCCATCTAGATGGATTATTTTTGTCCTTAATTAGTAGAATTGTTCCGTTCTAGAAACTACCATTTTGCTTATAAAATGCTAAGTCCATTGATTGCTTTGAAAAATAAAGCAAGCTAAATGAATAAGTGTACAAAACTCCAAACTTTGAATTATTTACTATACACAGATAGAAAATCCCCAGGAGGGACTGGAACAGTTGTTGTCTGAAGGTTCAGTTCACTCAGTTAATAAGAGCTTCTGGTGATTTGGTGGATATTTGGAGGAAAATAGATTTGGCAACAAGCCCGAAGACATTTCTGTAGCTTTGGGCTGCAAGAAATGTGGCACATTTATTTACAAAGGAGGGAGGGAAAGGGGGAGTGTTTAAAAAAAAACAACAAGAAAAAGTAGATAAACTAATGCTCCATTTTAAGCATCTCTCAGCTTGAAATATAGTGAAGCACATAATGTCCCTGTAGCTACGGCAGGCTTCCTCATAAATACTGGTGACATGCTGAATCCTTTAGGAAAAGGAATGGAAGTCATTAGGCTTCTCATTAATGGCGTAGCTCTTGGGTAAGAGTCCTAACGACTGCCGAAGCATGAAAAGACACCTTGGCAACTGCTGATCTGCCGAAAGATTTCTTCCTCCCCTGCTATTTCCATTGGATCTTTTCTTTATAAACAGAGAGGAGCTTGAAATGTAAGATGTGAACCATGGTGTGAAAGATGCAAGACCTAAGTATGTATTTTAAGCAAAGACTTCATGAATGCAGGAGCTTCATTGCTGATACCTTTCAATTCTCATTCAGTAACATAGTGGGTTTTGTCTTAATTATATGTGCAGGCCTACAGAAACTGTAAAGTATGAAAATGAGAATGCTCTAAAAATTGTTTTTACGATCTTTGATTTAAGCCATTTTTTTCTGATGTCTGTGACAGATGGTGAAAACTAAGATAACACCACAACTGTGTGAGGCAGAAGTAAATGCAGATCCAAAATGACTGAAAGTGCGTGCAAAGATTAATTACAGTAGAGGGATATGCATGCCATAGCCGGCACAGTTTCTCTATATCATGCGTAAGTATATTTGATTATATAAGTTCAAAAATAGCTTTTGTGCAGTGACTCAGATGCCTTTTTATTTTTGATATGCATTAACTTTCATAAATTCCTTTGATGTAAACCAAACTGCACATTCTCTGCATCATCAGTATGACTTCTTTGGATATTTTGTTGTAAAATGTAAGAAAAAGAATATGCTCCCCCAGCTGCACTTTGACAAACTGGATCATTCTTTATATATTTGCTTACAAACAACATCCATGCCACAGCAGGATGAAAAACTAGTACATTTTAACAAGAATCAGGGACACCATTCTCCCACCTTCTGCATCAGAAAAGCAGGTAGGTTGCCTAGGAGAAGACTGTGGGTACAAAATATTCTATGTTAATGAAGGGTATGAATTTGTAATAAATCAGATCTAGGATTACTATTTATTCGTGTTCTGCCTCCTGTATGTAATGCAACTTATTAATTTGGAAGGAGGGACAAACAGATAAATTTGCATTTACGATAGGGTTATAGTATAGACATCGGAAGTAATTTTAGAATAGATTATGGGAAAATAAAATAAATACCATTTATTACTGATTAATAGCTTCCTATTTGGAAGGAAAACATCCATTTTGAAGATACCAGGTAAGTAAACACAAAGAACAGTTTGATGTAGTAAGAGAACATAAAATCTTTGGGACTAGCCAGGACTAGCCAAGCAAATCCCTCGCTCAGAATTTCTCTATTTTCTTTTGCCCCTACATGGTCAGCTTTTTGTTACTCTCAAGTCTAGGAAATGGGCCAGAGGGTGGCTTTATCTAAATTGTAGTGAAAGCACCTTGTAGAGCTGACAATGAACTGCTCCTGCTTGGCCAGGGCTCCTTTGCCTTGTCAAGAGCATTAGCCAGCTGGAGAACGAGCATCTGACATTTCTGGTCCTTTGCTCTTGGGTGAGGAAGGTGAAAAGGGGGTTGTTCTACTCTATCAATTATAGGTCTAATGCCTGAGAGAAAATGGGTCTGTTCTCCAAGATCTGGCCTAGTGGTACAGTTTTTGAGATATGCAAACATCTGCTGTTGCCCCAGATTATGCCCAGTCAGATCTTGTTCTGGTCAGGGTTTCAAAGAAGGTAAGGTCAGTGCCCTTACAGGGGGAAGCCAGAACTTGAGTAAGCTGCATCCTTTTCTTTTCTTTTTTTCTTCTGACATTGTTGCTAAAATGCAAGACTCTTTGAAATTTTTGGAGTGGGATGAGGAAAAAATAGTAGAATTACAGAGGTTGTAGAAAGACTGCTTTCCAGTCAGTACCTGCTTGACTGCATGGGAAGTTACTTTTCTTCTTCCTGTACATATGATACTTCTCACGTTACTTTGCTTCCAAAAAGAGAAAAAGGTATTTGTATCTTGATGCGTCAGAAATCAGCACAATCTCTTTTTCTTCCATTTGGAAGATTAATTACTGTTTTTGATGAACACGTGATTAAAGTTGCAGGTAAAATTATTGCACTAAACTGATCTACTGTTTCATGAAAAATTCCATTTTACTGCTAATAGATTTTATTTACCTCGAAGTTGAAGGCTGCACACTCTCTTGCATACAATTGCATGCACTCTCATTTTTTTTTCATCTTTGCTTGCTAGTATAGTGCAGAAAGAATAAAATCTTTCCTCCTTTTGCAGGCTGATGATTAAAGATCCCTGCCTTGGATGTTTAGGCATGCAGTTATTTTAACATAACCATGGTTGCCAAACAAGAATACAGGAAGTACATTAACTCTGCTTTGTTATTAAAGGAAAAGTGTTGTTGACTCAGGGAACAGAAACCTGTTTAGTATTCCTCTAATATACTGTACAGTGTACATCTTAAGGATGGTTTGTTATCAGCTGCAAGTAAGTTAACTCTTACCAGAATCACAGAATAGTTGAGTCTGAAAGGCATCTCTGGAGGCCACCTAGTCCAACACTCCAGCTCAATGCAGGGTCATCTAGAGCAGGTTGCTCAGGATTGTCGCCACTTGGATTTTTAATATCTCCAGAGACAGAGACTTCACAGCCTCCATAGGCAATCTTTTTCTGGTGATCAACCGTCCTTATAATAAAAAAATATTTTTTTCTTGCACTTAAACAGAACTTCCTGTATTTCAGTTTATCCTCACTGACTCTTGTCCTATCAACAGGCACTACAGAGAAGACTCTGGGTCTGTATTCTTTAGTTCCCCCGTCAGGTATTTATACACGTTGATAAGATCCCTCCTGAGCCTTCTGTTTTCTAGGCTGAACAGACCCAGCTCTCTTAGCCTCTCCCCATATGTGAGATACTGCCATGTCTTTAGCACCTTTGTAGTCCTTTGTTGGACTCACTCCAATATTTCTATGTCTTTCTTATACTAAGGAGTCCAGAACTAAGCCTAGAGTTGGCCCTGTGACATGTGCACCACATACAACCTAGATTTTGCATTAATTTAAATCAACCGGACAAGCGTCCCCCTGCTCTGTCAAAGTAACTTTCCTGAGGGGAAAGCAGCTCTTTCTTTTCCAGTGGGATCTTATATTGATACCGATGACTGGACTCTGAATCAGAATGCAAATCTATCTGAAAGCAAAATACTGCTTTTGACAATGGCTAAAAAATGGCTGGTCTCCTGGTCTGGAAAACTGGGAGATATAATAGTGAAAGATTGGTCTGAAAACCAATGAGGGCAAACTTGAAATTTTGCCTTATATCTTTGCTCATCAGAAGTCAAACTGTTAAGGGAAATAATTAAATAGAATGGGGTGGACTAGACAGAACAGATAATTTTGATATCGCAGAATCATTTTACTGAACAGAGATGATGGAAGTGAGTCATTTTGCTCACTATGACTCAAAGACGTTTCATATAAAATCAAGGTCTGTAATCTCTCTGCCTAGTGTAAATTATATTTGAATGGCAAAAGGAAGACAAATGCTATTTAAAGATGAGTGAAATCAGTTAGTATGCTGATTGGATAGTAAAAAAAAATTCAAAGATGGAGATTAATCTCTTCAAATTTACACAGCTTAGAAGAAATGTCTTTCAGTTTAATGCCATGGAATACCATGTACCAGTAGAATGAGCTATAGATAACTCAGGTGTCTTTACCTTTTGCCTTGTACCTGCAAGAGAAATGTACATTTTTGGAAGATGCTAGCCTGCTACTAAACTACAGAAGTAGATTTGACTCATTTTCCATTGAGCAAGTTAAAGAATTCATGGATGTGCCCATTGATTCACATTGCAGGAATTTTCAAGCAGACAAAAATACCATGCAGTGAAGTTGTCTTTTCCCAATAAAGTGAAAAAAGTATTGCATAGATCTACAGTAGAGACATTATTTCTTCTTATTGCTGTGCTGGTGGTAATGTGTGCCATTACTCTTAGGTTATTTGTGTGGTCGCAATTAGATTCTTGCACCTTGATTTTGACATTGTGTTTAGGCCTTCTCAGTATGACTTTAAAGGAATTGTGCCTGAGTGCAGTGTCTCATTTCCTAATTACTGTCACTGCTGTTTTTTCCCAAAGTACATGGGTAAGAAAGACGTATTTCATTATGAATTGAGGCAACACAATGAGCAGAGGACTATCTGGCTATTGCTTTAAGCCTTTGGCCTGATTTTCAGTACAATGCTTTTCTCTTGGATGCTTCAGGTTTTCCCAAAACAATCCTGTTTTTTTCTGTCTGAAACTTTCCACCTCAACAAGCCCTCTAAAAGGAGAAAGTTTTTTCCAGTTCCTTGTGTTGTCCCCTGCCTTTCCTCTCCTTTGCTTGGAAAGATATTTTTTTTTCATACAACAGGAACCCAGTAACGAGAGCCAAGATGTAGGTGGTCCAAAATTCTACTTCCCTACTAGTACAAATGGGAAGAAAAATTTCAGCAAGTAATATGATGGAATTTTCTTTCTCTTATTTTTCCCACGCTGAGCTGTCCCACAGGAGAGTATGATTGTGTCTGAATCACCTGTTATGTATGCACAACACCACCCACATTCGTCAGTTTTTGGGATATGGTCAAGAGTAGGTGAATTGGTATTAATCCTCAAATTAACTATATTAAATTTGTAAGTTTACGACTTTAAGCTAGTTAAGGAAATATCAAAATTCATTCTTGAACATCAGCATAAGAAGTGATAAAAAATACAAGTGAAATCCAATTGTGCTCATAAATTCTTCCTTCCCCCATTGGTATAAAAGCACAACCAGATCACACCAAAGATCTTTCCTCTAGCTGTGAACATCTAGAGATCAGAATGAAACAATTGTGTTACTTCCACCAAACACTCCTTGACTCCAGTAATATCCTTCAGGAACTTTTTTTTTCCACCTCTCCTATATGGCTGTCATATTTACCTACATAAATGCTGAAACAATATTTTTGTTCTTTTGCTATAGTTCATTAAAGAGTGAAAGGGACTGTGCATCGTCCAGTCTCTAAGGATTAGCAACCTAACTAAGCATATATTATGCTGGAGTCAGAACTTTTCCACTGCATAATCAGTACAATTACTGCTTTTGAAAAAAAAAAAAAAGTGATGTAAGAGCTAAACATTAAAAGTAAATTATTTTAATCCAGTTTACCTGCTTTTTGCCATTGCCATTCATCCATTCATTCTTCCATATTCTCTCGTGCTTTGGAAGGTGGTGGGACCCTTCCCTCCTCCCCTCCTTCCTTCCCCTCCTTCCTTCCCCTCCTTCCTTCCCCTCCTTCCTTCCCCTCCTTCCTTCCCCTCCTTCCTTCCCCTCCTTCCTTCCCCTCCTTCCTCCCTTCCTCCCTCCCTCCCTCCCTNCCTCTCTCCCTTCCTCTCTCCCTTCCTTTTTCTGCAAAGATTTGATAGATCTGCTGTAATAGCATGGTTTTAAAACACACTAGGTCTTGACATTTCTCAACAAGAGAACTCTGCAGACCCTGTATAGTTGTTCAGAAAGGACCGGTTGTGGATCAATTCTATTGCCCTCTAGCTTAAGTGAGACTAACTCTGGAAAAAAGTGGTAAATTTTGCTTGCAAAGATTTACACAGGGTTGTTTTATTTTTTTTTTAGAATTTTTGTACTCTGGCAATAACCATTCAATTTCAAGTGAAATAATTCAAATACATGTCACCAGATGTTCTGTTTTAAGCAGCTGTGAATTATTAAATCATGTATATGCTATACCATTTTTTTTTAATAAAATCCCATGACAGATATTCCTTATTTTGATGCAGAGAAATATTTGGTAAAAATTGTGAAAGCAAATTAGGTTTTGCCACTAAAACATTTATTTTTTTATTCTTTTTTTTAATTGAAAAGTCTCTACTTTTCTGGAGACTGAATATAATGCAGTATATAATCATTTTGTGGCACTTAGGAATGTCATTCAGTGGGACTTGGTAGTATTAGGTTTACAGTTGGACTTGATCATCTTAAATGTCTTTTCCATCCTAAAGGATTCTATGATGCTGTCATCTCTAACAAAGAGAATGTATTTTTTTTCTGTAATATCCAGAATGAGTTACTATGTTAGACTCAGGACTGGAAAATTATACTGCTCTACTATATAGAATAATTTACCACTAGAACCACCATATATTGCAAAAATGTCTGCCCCGCCAAGATGGCATCATTAAACTTCTGTTCAAATTCCTGGAAAATCTCACTGGAGTCTAGGAAGCTCACAAGGGTGCCTAGCATCTAGTCATAAAATACAGCAGCAGCAAAGTGAGAACACAACGTCTTAACAGCAGAGGTGCCATATTCTGTTTGACCTTATAATTACAGTCCAGCTCCTGTTGTTCCAAGTACTTCGTGTCTAGTGATCACTTCATTTCCCAGTTCTGATCAGCAAGGATTAAATTACTGCCATCTGAGTACTGCTCAGAGTCTGTGGTGAGAGTTAATAGAAACATGAATTAGATTGATGGGCAAGTGCTCCCTATCGAACCACAATTAATCTGTTGATTTTCCTTAGCAGAGACAAGTAGGAATGGAAGCCAAGCCTGTAGCATCAGCATGCTATCAACTCTTATTTGTTAATTCTGGTGAGAACCACTGCTAAACCAGCACCCCCATCACTGTACTTCAATGTTGTTCACCCAAGGGGAGTTCCTGATATAATACTTCCCTTTCACTTTGGTAGTTTATCCCGCTGTTTACTATTGTCTTATTTGTTTTAAACCCCTTTAGGTTTGTCAACAATTTGTCTTCAATTTTGGGCAATGTCCAGCTGACTCACATCTTTTCCTTGACAGTTTGACCTCTGGCAAGGTCTCCATACCTGAACTGAGTGACCTCATCTTGATTACAGATAATTACTTGTGTATAATCCTGTGGTAAGAGCTCAACCTAACGAAACCTTGTCTTATCACCTACCTGTTTGGCCACACTCCTATATTGTAGCTGTATTAGTGATACTGTCATTATGATTGCAGACTGGCAGCCTGGGTAGGTTAAGTAAATGTTGATCCCAGAACTGAAGGAGAGTTCATGCAGGTGTCCTGCCACTGGAAGACAGTAGGCATTTCTCTTTTGGCCTGATCTGGAAACGAACAGATACCTTCCAGCATATGGCCCATGGTTGTGTGCCCTGCTGTTTCCTCCCTCTTTTTGTACACACATGTGCATGTGTACATGTACACAGTCGAGTGTTAAAGATCAGTGACTTATAAATCACAGTAATTAGGAAACAATGGAATTAGTTACTGCTGCAGTGGTTGGAGAGGTCCGTTGTGTTTCAGGAATTTTATAAACCTAGGGTAGTGTAAGTTTGTTTTTGTTCCAGCTCTTTGTGCATCCTGTAGGAAAGCTGGAATTCCAGCAGTGAATCAAACCAAAGACCAACCCAGTTCACCGCTTTGTGTATCTAACAGTTTCAAATAATAGGTGCTTCAGAGAAATGTGCTGAAGTAGATCAGTGTGCTGAGTGTTTTAGGATCTCTTTAAGCCTTGTGGCCAGAGTTTCGTTTCCAGTCTGTGGAAGACGACCTCTGCATGCTCCCAGCTGCTAGACCCCTTTTTTTCTGCTGCGTCCCATCCTTCAGGAATGGGGAACAGTAGAGATGAAAGCAGTATCCTGGAAACGAGTCAATCCATAACAATGTATGGAAAGACCATTTTCTTCCTTTCTCTTGGTTTGCATCTATGAACAGCACTTGACGGTTTGGTATTTCAATCTTTAGATGGTATGTGTAAAGGCACTTAACTAAAATTTCTCATAAATAATGTATTTGAATTTTGTCATAATCTTTATGTTTATCTTTGAATTTTTTGTTAGTTCATCAGTGTCCTGAAACTGGTTTTGTACCTGTTTTTCAGAGCAGTTTTATCCTTGATGAATGTATTAATGGAACTGTCCACAGCAACAGCTTTCCCCTCCACTGGCTAGAAAAGCCAGATGATAAAATTAAACCCAACTGAAAAAGCTGATGCATTATTTTTTTGATGCCTTTGAGAAGCTGGGATAAGATTGCAGTGAAATTTAAAAAAAAAAAAAAAAAATCCCCTGCTGTGATCTATTCTATTTCTAATCATTATTCTTTAATGTTTTGAGCACCAATTATTGCTGGTTTGCTTCTACAAGAATGGATGCATTTGAGAGAGGCAAAGTGAGGATATCTCAACAGTATACCAGCACAGTGTTTTGCTGCTGCCTGCCATGGCAGAAGTGAGTGCAGTGGCACAGTCTAACCCAGTGTTTTGGTTCTCACTGGAGTCACGCTTTCCACCCATTCTGGGTCATCACCAATGGATCCTTAGGACAGAGAGAGAACAACTTTTACAGAAGTGCCACATTCCCCAGGGCTACAGCAACAGGTAAAGACTTTTATTCCTAAGGACTTGGTTTGTAACAAAATATTTGTGCAACTTTCTGAGAGTTTAAAGGAAAAATTAGTTCCAACAAAATCCTGTCCCTCATTAGCACAATGCAGAGTTGTTTGTACAAACATTTGATCTGGGCAGTAGCATTGACAAAGAGGATTAAAAGGTAAACCAGGCCCTCTCAGTGGGTTTCTCCAGACATGACAGGCAAACAAGTGGATATCCTTATTAAAAGAGCAGTAAGCACCCCAAAGGAGATAGTGAGTGAAGAGGAAAATTGGACTTGTTTGGAAAAAAACTGTTTCTGGAGGGAACAGATTTTCTTTTCGAGTAAATTTCCAGCTGGTAGACTAAATTTTCTTTACATAAAGAAAGTAACACCCCTCGATTGGATAAGGTTTAGCCATTGTGTTATGACCAGATGTGGAATTTCATATTGGGATAGCCATAAATAGCCTGACACTACCACAGCTTTTGCTCTGCTTATGGGAAAATAGAAATAAAAATGCACAGAGTGAGAGCTAATTAATTTTAAAAGAGAGCTAATTAATTTAAGGCTTAATTAAACATTAACCTGCTTTGAGACCTACTGAGAAAATTACTACAAACCGTGATTCAGCCTAATAGGGGCATATCTACATTGTACACTAACTTGATACAAACATTTCAGATTGAAGTAGGTGGGAGTCTTCCCCCAGGGCTGGCAGTGAATTCATGTTTTAGAAGGCCAGGTTACCTCACATCCTAAGACTGTAGTTTTCCTTCAATATAATATAATATAATATAATATAATATAATATAATATAATATAATATAATATAATATAATATAATATAATATAATATAATATAATATAATATAATATAATTTCCTCTCAGTAGTCAGGCATTTACCCTCATTCTATGCATCACCCAAACTGTTGGTGTCATTAATATTTCACACACAGGGAGGGACAGACTAATTCTCTTTAGCCTACTAATTAGAGTTCTCACCTCAAGGTGTGGGAGAATCTAGGGGCAGACGTGACTGTCGATGGCTTTTTCGTAATGTTGAAAATACAAGGGAGGGTATTGAGAAAAGTCAGGGCTGTCTCCCACATTCCTCATGTGTAGCCTAACCACTGAACTGTGCAAGGTCTTTCTGTGTCTATTTTTATAGTTAAAAGTACGAAAAAATGACCCCTGAAATGTTTTAATGGTGTCCTAATAGGAGAGGGATTTTTTTCAAATTCCTAATCTTTGAGGATTATGGGAAGATGTCTCTAACTGAGGCCTTCTGTATTTTCTTGCTCACTTTTTATCAAGAACACCAACTTGGTTCTTTGCTAGAGAGAGAATAATATGAACATTTTAAATCTTCAGGATCTCCAGAGATTTCTAAGTATCTCAAGGAATTTGGTTTAAAAATAGAAGTTCCCCAGTAATCTCTAAACCTAAAGCCTAAAACCACGTAAATGCAACAATTTTTACGCAGGAAACCTTGTGCTTTTCGATAGCAGCAGTTAGCAGTTGCTTTTTTTCCATAGCAAACAGTAAATTCACAATTACATGCAGTTCTAAAGAGATTGTATTGGCAAATCACATTCTGCCAAAAAAAGTGGAAAAGAGGGTATTGAAAAATGTTAAAATGCTCTAGTGGCTGAACACTAGAAATACTTTTGACATTAAAAAAAAAAAAAATAGTTCAACTTCTCATGCTGAAATGCCCTTTTCTTTCTGAATCAAGTAATTGAAAAAGAGTAGAAGCTAACAAAAGATTAAGTAATCTTGAGACAAAACTAGACACCTGTCTTCCAACAAGTTTCAAACTTTAACTTGACTTGAGTTGTTATTACTCCTTTGTATGGTTTTCATTTTCCTCGAAATCTCTTTTTCTTCTCCTCTTCTCTGACCCCTCTCCCAATTCAATCTAACAAAAAAGTTCTCTTGGCAATCAACCGTATTGCTTTGCTATGAATACAAAATGAAGAAATCAGATTAAGAATTCCACAAGCATATTCCAATTTCAGTCAATTGTGAGTTCTGTTCATGGGAGAAATGAATGATTTGGAGGTGTAGGACTGGAGAAAAAAAACTATTTTGTTCCAGCTTTTAAATTCCCTTCACATAAAATTTGTCCTAATCCTGCTTAAAATAACTCATTTCCCCTTCCCTTTTTTTCTCCTGATCTGACTGTGAAGGTTTGGGCCACACCAAACCCTGAAGGGAATATAAGAAAGGCGTTGCTTCATATGGCTCCTCAGGGTGTCCTCTGCCTGTCGCTGGAGTACACTAATGGCTTCTGAAAATGTTATTCTAGTTAAATGCTCCAGCACTAACTTAAAACTATGTTAAATTGAACCTGAAATATGCTTCCAGTTCTGCCATCCCCTCCCTGCTCTCCTTCTCCTTGGCTTCAGTATTTCACTGCACTTTATGTTCCTTCTGTATGTTGGGTTGTGCGTGAGAATTAGCAAGTGAACTACAAAGGTCTTCCAAAATGTTTCAATGCTGGAACCTGTATCATTGGCTTCTGAGCACTTTTTTTGTAGTTTCGATAAATAAAATGTTCTTCACAAAGTGAACTTGAAGGGAATAATGAGGAAAATAGTAAAAGGTACTAATACATCGTACGATTAATCTTTATTTCATGACTATATAGTGAGATATTATAGTTATTCAGATATTGTATCATATTTCAAAACTAATTTGCTTGTTTTCGTGTCTTGTTTTTATGCATTTGAGTTATATATTAAAATTATTATATATATTGGCAGTATATCTGAGTATATATATCTTGCTGGTCTAAATGTCTACTAAAATGGATTAAACTTATGTCCTAAGCATTTACGTATTTATGGAATCAGTAAATTAAAATATAGTGAATAAATCATAGAATAGTTTGGATTGGAAGGGACCTTCAAAGGTCATCTAGTCCAATCCTGCTGCAATAAGCAGGAACATCTTGAACTAGATCAGGTTGCTCAGAGCCCCGTCCAGCCTGGCCTTGAATGTTTCCAGGGATGGGGCATCTACCACCTCTCTGGGCAACCTGGGCCAGTGTTTCACCACCTTCATTGTAAAAAATTTCTTCCTCATGTCTAGCCTGAACCTCCCCTCTTTTAGGTTGAAACCAGGACCCTTTGTTCTATTGCAACAGGCCCTGCTAAAATGTCTGTCCCTACCTTTCTTATAGACCACTTTTAAGTACTGAAAGGCCATAGTAAGGTCTCCCCAGAGCCTCCTCTTCCCCAGGCTGAACAACCCCAACTCTCTCAGCCTGTCCTCACAGCAGAGCTCTTCCAGCCCTCTGATCATTTTGGTGGCCTCCTCTGGCCCCTCTCCAACAGGTCCATGTCTTTCCTGTACTGAGGGCCCCAGAGCTGGACACAGGACTCCAGGTGGGGTCTCACCAGAGCAGAGCAGAGGGGCACAGTCACCTCGCTCAACCTGCTGGCCACACTCCTTTTGATGCAGCCCAAGATACTGATAAATAACTAATCTGAGATATCCAACATGTCTGATAGGTAATTACTGCAAAAGAACCACTTGAATTCA
The DNA here is from genome assembly GCA_013399365.1 of Pampusana beccarii. Lineage (NCBI taxonomy): Eukaryota > Metazoa > Chordata > Aves > Columbiformes > Columbidae > Pampusana > Pampusana beccarii. Next base: position 223,630 of record VWYH01003431.1, read on the forward strand.
GTCTTTTTAGTTAAAGAATAAAACACTGTCACAAAGTAATTTATCACATAGTGACGCATAAAGAAGGAATTACAGGAAATAACAATCTACTGCCAATAGATTACCATAAACAGAAAGCAGCTTAACTGTACTGATCCTTCCCCCATCACTTCTGGCATTTTATTAAGGGACACATGACTGTGATGTTTAGAGGTATATATATCATCAGCTGAGTTACTGAAGCATTGGCATGCATATCTACTATATCCTTAAATTTAGTTTAACTAACAAGGATGGTAATTAACAGAGAAAATGTAGCAAGAGAACCTTCACGTCTAATTAGTAGTCAGAACAGGTGCCTGGGGTTTCTGGCAGGATTGTTTTACTTGCACTACAGCCTGGCTGGTCTGTGTTCACTGTCAGATTAAAGACAATTCAGATATGAGTGTCTGTGCTGTCTACACTATGATTGCATCGTGCAACCAGAGAGGATGGTTTTGGAGATAAGTCTTGCAACAACTATAAAACTGGTTAAAATTATATGGGTTATCTTACAGATGTATTCCATAAAGATGTGACATCAGACTTTAAAACCTTTGTGGTCTGCCTACAAGGACCACCTCCAAGGTATGATTATCACAAAAACATGGGGAGTTGAACTCAACCTACAGAATAGAAAAAACATGGTTCGTAGGGTGATATGGCAAGATAGCTCTTGTCACATGAGTTGGGCCTGATTAACTTTATCCTAGAAGATTCCAGAGCATTTTCAGAACAATTACAGTGAAAAACAGGCATGGTACAGAAGATTAAATTCATACATATACACACAAGAAACTGTCTTTTTTAATTTTTTTTTTTTTTTTTTTTAGTAGAGATCTAGGAAATTATAGGTTAGGCATCTGAATTTCGATCCCATGAAAAGAACAACTAGAATGAACAATGGTATCAAACATTTGTAAACATCTAGAAGATAAGAAAAATATGAGTAGCAGCCAACTGGATTCAACTTAGCAAGTCAGATCAAACCAATCTGGTTTTCTTCTATAACAGACCCTGTGTTCTGTTCTGTATCTTAGCTCTAGTAAGGCTCTTAACAAAGTCTCCTATGATATTCTTACAGGGAAGGTGAAGAAATATGGTCTGCTGTGAAGAACTAATTAGATAATCGTATCTGAAGAATAGATACCAGTGGGTTTACTGTTAAACTGGAAGGAAGCATCTAGTTAAATTCAGCGGACACATCACAGGTGGGGTCTTTTATGTTCGGTGTTTTTACTAATGATGTGGAGAACAAAATGAAAAACATTAAATTTACCAACAACCAAAAGCTGGGAAGTTAAAGCTTGTTTTATAATTCAAAATTATACTTGCAGATGATTTGAAAAAATATTTGACATTAAAAAAAAAACTTAGTGAAAGAGGCAGGAGTAATCAGGTTCTTAAGAACATGAAACATGTTCATGAAACAACTGGGTAGGTAGTTACTCTGAGGAGAGGCTCTAGGAATTACTGCAGATCACAAGCCAAATGAACCTTCTGATGCCATGCAGGTACACAGAAGATCACTGTACTGGAATATGTTTGCCAGACCAGTGGAATAATTTAGTTATATTTCTCACTGATGAGACCTCATCCCATTTGATGTGTCAAGAAACACCTCAGGAAGATGTAGACCAACTGGAGTGCACTAAGAAAAGGTGTTTGGAGATCCAGATCTCTAGATCTGTCTAGAGATCCAGAAGGCATTGTTTAGGGGAAAAGAGAAAGAGATGCAGCTGCTTAGCAAAAAGACAAATCTGAAGGGAGTGGAACAACAGGCTTCCAATATGAGAAAGCTGTTTCAATGAAAATTAAATAATCTATTGTTTATGTTCAAATTGAGTAGAGATTTTTTTTTTTTTTAATGAGCCACTGAGGATTCTTCCTTTTGTTTTTCCAAGGCAAGGAGCACATTCATCATGTAAGTTAGCATTTCCAGTTTATGGTTTTGTGTTAGGGAGGGAGGTTTTAGCTGAGGTTCTGACGTTGTCTCATATCTGTTGTTATAAAAATTTATGATGATTTGATATCATCTCTTCCAGAGAGATGCTGGGACACCTTCACTGACAAGTAAGAACTTAGAACTCTCTGCTGACTTAGACTCCTAGATTTCATTAGAACTCTATGAACGGTATCGTCTCCATGGGAGATTTCAAATTTTTTTTTTTTGAGTTTTGATTGAATAGAGTTCCGTGCTAAACTACTAATAAAAAAAAGTTTGTTTCCACAAGACTTTATATGTATCTAGATCCACATCTAAAAGTAAAACTACAGTAGACATAGCATGCCTTGGTTCTATGATTGCTTTTAGCAAATGCAGTCCCATTTTGCAGCCTGCAATATAAGAGGGTAAGAGTACATCTGATTTTTAGGTATGCTCAGTGTCAATAGAGACAATGGGGTCCTTTTGTAGCTGGATTAAAATTAGTATCCTGTAAGCCAAACAGACTCCAAATAAAGATCACTGGATGAAAAATTTTAGTAAAGTATGAAATAATAATAATTTACAAACTGATGTAAGGCTACTCAGATTTGAAACCAAGGCTCAGCTGTTCATGTGTTGTACTCTCAATTACTGCCTCTTCTTTTAAATATCTTGCTGCTCCATTTATTTATTTTTGTGAGTCTTTTGTGACTTTCATATAACAGGCAATACCTGGGGAAAAAATTCAGGGTATAAACAAGGAAATCCTAACTTAGTGTTCTTAAGATGCAGCATTTACTACCAACTTCCTCATGTAATTAAATAGAAGCCAAAGGATAATTACTCGACTTTATGTTATTAAGATAAAGTTCTGCACTGTATTACAGCTGGCAATAAATGTTCTCTTTTTATTGTTTAGTGTTTATGTATCACTGAAGACAGGTCCAACACACTGCAGTCAAGATTACAAAGGAAAGGAAA